>PVJI01010754.1:0-59020 GCA_004026765.1 Micronycteris hirsuta | reverse complement strand
TGCCTTCTCTCATGAGTCCTTATATAAAACCCCTTAACATTTCATATAGTAAAGGCTGCATGATGATGTACTCCTTGAACTTGACCTTATCTGAGAAGCACTTTATCTGCCCTTCCATTCTAAATGAAAGTTTTGCTGGATAGATTATTCTTGGTTGTAGGTCCTTGCTTTTCGTGATTTGAAATATTTCTCTCCAGCCCCTTCTTGCTTGGAAGGTCTCCTTTGAGAAATCTGCTGACAGTCTTATGGGAATTCCTTTGTAGGTAACTGTCTCCTTTTCTCTTGCTGCTTGTAAGATTCTTTCCTTATTCTTGATCTTGGGTAATGTTATTATGATGTGTCTTGGTGTACTCCTCTTTGGGTCCCGCTTCTTTGGGGTTCTCTGAGCTTCTTGGACTTCCAGGAAGCCTATTTCCTTTGCCAGATCTGGGAAGTTTTCCTTCATTATCTGTTCAAAAATACGTTCAATTTCTTGGTGTTCCTCTTGTCCTTCTGGCAGCCCTATGATCTGGATGTTGGGTCGTTTACAAATGTCTCTGAGGTTCCTGAGTCCCTCCTCATTTTTTTGAATTCTTGTTTCTTCCTTCTGGTCCACCCCATTGGTTTGAGTCCCAGCTTCCCTTTTTTCCCTATTGGTTCCTTGTAAATCTTCCTCCATTATCTTTATCATATTCTTCATTTGTTCAATTATTTGTGTCCACCTTTCTTCCAGTTTTGTGAGCATCCTGATTACCAGTGTTTTAAACTGAGCATCTGTTAATTTGGCTATCTCTTCGTCCATTAGTTGTAATTTGTTCTGATCTTTCACTTTGGCCATTTTCATTCTTTTTTGTCTCGGCGCACCTGTCGAGTCTTAGGTGTTTGTCGGTGCCTGGCAACCTGGGTCGTTTTTTTGTGACGTTTCCTCTGGGGGTGGGGCCTGGGAGGGAGCAATGGCGTCTGCCGTTCACCACCGCTCCCTATCACCCTCTGCTCCCCAGTTCCCCACTGCCTTTTCCACCAGTCTCGGCCCTGCTGGTTCCCACTGGCCTCTCCGGTTACGCGAGGTTCACCCGTTTCTCAGGGTCATGCTTTGGTTAGGCGTTGGTGAGTTCCTCCAGGCAAACTGCCTCTCACTTCACTCCTCCGCTCGGTTCTGCCCCTCTTACTGGCCTGGATGTGCATCCTCCCCAATTTCCTGGGTGTCAGACTTCCCTTCAGTTCGATTCTGTCCGTTCTGGTTGTTTATTTTTCACTATTGAGTTCATTGTTTAAACTCTCTGGTTGTGAGCGGCGGCGCAGTGCGTCCACCTACGCTGCCATCTTGGTGGAAGTCTGCAGGGATTTTTTTTTTAGATGCTATTTATCATCTTAGAGAAGTTTCTTTCTATTCCTAAGAATTAAGGATTTGAAAGAGTAAAGAAGGTTGAATATTATAAGTCTTACTGGTTACTATTATCTAGCTTAAGAAATTACTATAGAACTTACCTTCTTGCTAGTAAAAAAATCCTCAAGATGTATGCAAAACAGGGTGACACTACATGTCCTTTTATTGTCATTTCCTAAGAGATTTTAAATTTCATTTTTGTTGGTTTTTGTTTTGTAGTTGACTTTGATCCCCTTATTTTTCTGTGTTGTTATAAATTCATCAGTAGACTGCCTTGGCCAGGTGTCTTAGTTGCTTGGAGCATCATCCCATGCACCAAAAAGATTGTGGGTTCGGTCCCTGGTCAGGGCACAAACTTGGGTTGGATGATAGATCCCCAGTCGGGGTGTGTACGGGAGACAACCGACTGACGTCCGTCTCTCACATCCATAGACAACACCCTTGCATCATGACTGCTTGATGGAAGCCTTTGAATTCACGTTCTAAACTAGTATGTTTGTAATAAGTATATAAAATACTTCAGAAAACTCTCTGAAAATTCATTTCAGGTGGAATTCGAAATTAACCTTCATTTGATTTGTACTTACTTACTTTTTACTCAGAGTTTTATTTTTGAATGTACAACTTTACTTTCTTCTATAAAGTTAAATATTGCCAGACCTACTCACTAATATGTCTATTTCTTCAAGACAGGCTATGAACAGTGAACAAATACATCTTCAAGTTATTTAGAAAAACAGCAGCAACAAAAAGTTAATTCATACAAATTATACTTTATTGTAACCCACTATGTCAATCAATCATACAACACCTCTTGTCATTACGTATCCTTCTCTATCATTATCTAAACTCTAAGCACAATGAAGGCAGTTATCATTTCTTTATTCGTCTTGCACAAATAAGGCACTCAATAAATATTTATTGAATGATTAAATAATTTCTGATGGCTGTGTAGTAGTCCATTGTTTGTATACATCATCATTTATTTAAGCAGTTCCTTATTGTTGGATATTTAGTCTGTTCCTAGTTTTTATGGTAGACGTGTAGCTAAATCTTTGTGCTCACCTCCTGCCTTGATGAGTCATCTCTTTTCAAATTATGTCTGCATTAGACTTTTGAACATCCATATATTTTAATCCTTTATAGTGCCTTGTCATTTAAATTACTCTACTCTCTGGTTGTTTGGTTGGATATGTATGTCAAGCTGCTTAACAAATGAGCATATGGCATTACTTTACTGTTCTATAGTGTTGGGAAGTTGGGACACTGTTAGATGGTGAGCCCTTTAGAAGATTTCAGAAAGAGGTTGATCAGGAAATATTTAAAAGCTGTAACTAAAATTTATAACACTAATTTAGCAGAAGGTCATGGAAAGGTGGTTCCAAATTGTGTAGCTTCTGCAATGCTGCTCCTGCAGAGACTGGCTTTGCCCATACAAATGAAGGAAGCCTCCTCACATCCTGAAGTGTTTTCAGAACAGTTGAAAGTGTAGTGGATGTAACATTCCTAGCAGAAGAAGCCAGGGTCTCAGCGCCGTTGTTAGCTTGCATTTACCAACTGTCTGTGATGGTCAAGAAAGAGTCTCTTTCAGGGACTTCGGAGAGGCACATAGATACCAAAAATACAGTGTTTGCCCTCAAATAACTTGTCCTGGAGCTGAGGAAGTATGACAGAAGCCCTATGGCACTGTAAGAAGAATTCAGGGTCTAGAATTAGATACATCTGGGTTTAAACCATGCTCTTCCTGGATGTATGGCTTTGAGCAAGTTATCTGATTTCAATAAACCTGAGGTTATTCATCTGTAAAATGGAAATAAAGATCATATCTAAGGTTATTTTGAAAAAATGAGTGGAAAAATGCATATAAGACTCTAAGAACAGGGCTAGCGTGAGGTAGGTGTAAAAATTTTTTCCCAAAGGAAGAAAAATGGCACGCAAGACTATATGGTATCGTGTCAGAGATAATGCAGGATTTCAGAAGACAGATTACTCATCACTAACGAAGATTAAGGAAGATGTCGCAGGAAAAAAGTCATCTTAAAGGACAGTTAAAATTGTAGGGGGCTGAGAAAAAAGTCAGGAGGGTGTTCCAGCGGAAGGACTGCCATGTGCCCAGGAAAGAGATGTGTTCGTGGGGCTGTGGGTAGACCAGGTGCCAAGGTGAAGGTAGACTGAGATACGTGGGTGCCCATGGCAAGTTAAGCCTTTGGCTCTTTGAATATTTGTTGAACATTTTTTCATGGGAGAGTAAGAGAAAAATGATTTTCTATTAGTAAACTCAGCATACCTTTCCTCATGCCTCTCTATGTTCAAAATAAGATGCCCATTGCATACTTTGGGTGTAACATGCCATTTTGGCATATTTGGACTTGTCTTTCATTATATAATATTTTTATTGCACATAATTGGATGCAGTTAGTCATACTCATCATGGGTAGAGGTAATATATGTGGATACAGTCACATGGTCTCTTGGCCTAGGGCACTGATGCATCGATGGGAGTGGGTCTGCTTTACATGTCACCAGTGAGTGAGGAGTCTGAAGGTAGAAACCTCAGCTAACTGGCCCTGTGCTTCTAACTTATTAGTGGTGTTTCAGTGCTCACTGTGGGGTGGGGCCAGGGCAGCTGTCCCACTGGGTGTCTACATAATTGGACACTGAGGATGAAGGAGTGGAGTAGCACCAGGAGCTCGAAGGCAGGTAAGAGCCAGGTCCGGGGAAACTTGACTCACTGGTGAAAAAGGCGTGGATTTTATTTGATAGGCGAAGAGGTCTCTTGGAAGACCATTAAACAAGTGCCGAGATGGAATTTAGGAACATTTATCTGGTGCCAAAGTGCATGAAAGAATGAAGGCAGGGAGCCTCCTTGGAGATAACTTTGGAAATATATGTGAGGTTGTAAGTTCTGGTTTGGATGGGAGCAAAGCAGGTGGAAGGAAACTGATGGCTGCAGACAACACGGAGAGAGGACTGGTAGACCAGATGGCTGTGTGTGTGTGTGTGTGTGTGTGTGTGTGTGTGTGTGTGTGTGTGTGTGTATTGCTGTATATCATGGAAATTAAAGCTTAGATTTCAGATGCAACTCTTGTTTTTCAATATAAACCACACTCATTCTTTTATTTCCTTTACCACACTGAATTAGCTCCAAAGTAAAAATTTTGAGTTGGCCAAATTTACAAGAATTCACTGTTTTTCAAAACTTTTTATTTTAAGGCCCTTCCCTTCCAAGAAAAATCATCTGATTGAAGGTATGATAGTGATTGGTAAGTGCTTAAAACATCTGTAGACTTTTTAAAGGATTTGTATTACTTCCCTAATGTCTTTAAAAATTAATTTAGACCTACTAATTCAAAACTTTGTAATAATTTAGGCAGGAACAAATTTCCATTTTAATTCTCCACAAAAATGATTTTGTTCTCCTCTCCCCTTTTTTTTTTGAAGTAGAATGTTTAATGTGGGTTGCATAAGAGAATAAACTGTTTATAGCACTTTGCAAAAGTGATTAATATGCTAATTAAAACATATTCTTTACGTATACTGAAACTCGCCAATCTACAGACAGAGGTTAAACGTATAGAGCCAAAACAGAGAACAAACAACTACTTGAGATATAACTAATGAGTACCTTTTCTCTGTTTTTCTAAAAAACTGAAAGTGTTTATGGCCTGTATGTTTCTTATCCATTATCTAATGTGACCATTATTTCATTTATTTTCCTTATTTCGAATTAGAAATATCTTCATATTTTTTTATCAAGTGCACCCACCTTTCAAAGTATTTTGACACTTCTGTGTCGACCAAACCTAAACAATTCTTCCTGACCATGAGATCTTATGAAATGAGACAAAATACATTCAAGTTGGTACTGTAAGGGCTTATCCTTGGCAACACGTATTTTATTAAGTTCTAGTTAGTAATGTGCTTGAAAACAAAACACCATTTTTTAAAATAAAAATTCTTTATTCCAATTTTTAAATGGTTCAGACCAATCTTCCTCCTACAAAGAGAATGAATTAAAGAGTAAATATGACTATACTAGCAAAATGTATATACTTACATAATCACTTTGAATGAATGCTAACATTGAAAAAACACTTCTACCCTATGGCACACACATATCAGTGGTATAAATTTCTAATCACTCTAGTCAAAACACCTGATTTGAATTTGTTCCTTCTGCTGAATGCCAGAGATGCTATTTAGAGTCAGGTGAAATGGGCCTCTTTTAGAAAGGTCTAGAACTAACCTCGAAACAGGGACCTCATATTTGTAGCTAATATTCATGTTTTTTTAAAAAAGTAGAGCATGGTGGAGAACAAAGAATGAAATTTCTCCAATGTGCCTTCACTTCATTTAGTATATTCTAAGCCATTTTCATACATGTGAGGTTGAGTTACCTTTTGCACTGGGAAACAAAATTTTTAGAATGTGGAAGAGCCCAATAAAAGCAATGCCTATTTCCACACCATCTTAATTGAAAACAATTTCTCTGGATAACCAAAAGTTCATTAATTTTCTGTACCTTCTAGCCATTTGCTCAACATATGGTAAGCCCAACCTTGGAAACATTCTATCTCAAATGTGTTTATCTTAAACTGATAAAATTCCTGTGATTCTAGATACCTTTCCAAGTACTCAGTACATATTTGCTCAGTGGAATA
This sequence comes from Micronycteris hirsuta, assembly GCA_004026765.1. Lineage (NCBI taxonomy): Eukaryota > Metazoa > Chordata > Mammalia > Chiroptera > Phyllostomidae > Micronycteris > Micronycteris hirsuta. The sequence continues at coordinate 52,993 of PVJI01010754.1, read as the reverse complement.
AATGACTAGCTTTTGTGCCCGGATTACTGAGAATAGTTTCTTAATTCCACAAAGGACAACTTCTTAGCGAAGTGATGTTTAAAATCTATTATTATTATTATTACTACATGTTACAGTTGAATAAGAGAATTATCTAATGTAAAGATTCTTACGCATTGCTTACCTTGGTTAATTGAAAACAAAAACATTTTACAGGAAAAGATCTCTTGCTCCCCAGAACAGGAGACCAAGGAAAAGGCTGGGAGGATGTGTTCTACCCTGAACCGTGGCATAGACTGGGGAGGAGGGGGGCAGGACCAGGGACACGTGTGACAGGGGCTGAGGGAAGAAGCGTTGTGCTAAGAAACACCTTGTGCCACCGATGAGGCCCGTGTTGGGTTCTGACTCTGAGCTCTCCATGTCTTCCTAGCAATTCCCAGTTAGTGACCCCAAGTTGCAGTAACCGAAATGCATATTGCACATTGACAGCAGGCCTAGGGTGTGACGTTTTGCCTTAGCATTAGCTGCTGTCGGCTTTGAGCAGACAGAGGCCTGTGTCCAGACAGACCACACAGAATGGGCAGAAGGAGGTTTACAGGTGTGAGTATGTGAAACAGAATTTATTCTTGCATTATGTTCCCTACAAGCACCTGTAAACTTACTTTTGCCCTATCCTGTATTTTGGGGTACATATCATGGTATTATAGTAAGAATTCAAACTCACAGGAATAAGTGTACCATCAAGTCATAGTTTGTTTGTTTGTTTTCTTCACCAGCGTATTTTTCATCAGGAAATTTTTTTCATTGCTTTTAGAGAAAGAGGAAGTATGGGAGGGAAGGAAGGGGGAGGGGGGCGAGAGAGGGAGAGAGAAACATCAGTTGGTTGCCTCCTTTATGCACCCTCACTGGGCATCAAACTACGACCTAAGTATGTGTCCTGATTGGGGATTGAACCGGCAACCTTTCGGTGTACCGAATGGTGCTCCAACCAGCTGAGCTACACTGGGCAGGGCAAGTCATAGTTTGAAACGTATTAGAATTTCCAGGAAAGGTGACTCGTTTTTATAGTCAAAGAACTCAAGATTAAGCCAAATATGTAATTATAATTTGTGAACAATTTCACTATCTCTTTCCTATCAGATCATTTTGTAAGAGCTTTTGCCACGGTGAAAAGTGCACAAGTGGATTTATACCCCTGTGAAGGCTGGCAGGTGCGGGGCTGACAGAAACGTCTATTCTATTGCAGAGGAATTGAGTGCCAGGTGTGTGTGTGTGTGTGTGTGTGTGTGTGTGTGTGTGTGTGAAGGTTGTTTACAGATACAAATTCATCTCTATTTTCTATTCTCATAAATTGTATTTGTTTGTTAGAGTAAGACACTTTGAGATTATCCGGAAGATGAACTATGTATGTTCAGTATTTGAAAATCAATAGAAAGGCAGGCTTTTAACTTGTGCGGAAAAAAAAAGAATAAGATTTGTCACTCGCTTTTCCATCTCTTATGTGCCCATACTGTCTCCTCGTAGTTCCTTCAAGGACCAGTGTCATGAGGGAATGACAGGAGGCAAACTGGGTCTCTAATAAACCTATTTCACTTGGAAAAAAAAATGTTTGGTCAGAAAATGTTTGGTCCTCACCATGTAATAGGATTCTGAAAGGTCAGCAACCTGTAACCACTGGGCAAAAACATTCTTGAAAAAATGTTCTAACTCTGGAACTAGCCTAGGGTAAATATCACAAATATTAATCCTGGACGTCAGGGATCTCGTGTCTCAGCCGTCCAAATTGACGTAACAGCACCCAGCAAAGCCATTTCTTATTGGTGAAAGTCTCTTTCACAGTGGGGCCAAATAAATGACTGAGCTCCTGGAGGAATGTGGCCTCAAGGGCCATGTCCTTCCAAAGGAAGGCTTCTCAGAAGTGGGTCTGGTGGGGGAAAGCCAGTGGCTTCCCCAGGAGGGGGTGGGGAGAGGCACAGGGTTCAGAACGGGAGCCGTTGACAGGAGAGTGTCATCGGCCTGGTCTCCAAGGCTGTCCTAGGCCGGTGGCTTCAGAGCATGCCCAGCTTCTCCTTTCCATTCCAGACACTGGCTTTAAATGAGTGAGAAGGCGAAAGTAACAGATCCAGCAACCCCTTTTCGGTTGTGATTTCTTTTTCCTCTTTTTTTCCCCCTAGCTCTCTGAGGCTTTCCCCACCCTGCCCCCAAAAGGAATGAAGTACAGAAACATTTTCTATTCTCCCTTTGCCTCATTTTCCATACCCTTATGATTATTTAACTACTAGGAAATGGCATGAGGAAGAATCCCAGGAACTGAAAGCTGTAATGATGATGATTTCTGAGAAGGACCAGCCCTGTTCCAGGTTTCTTCAGAATTTTCTGCTCTTTAAATGAGTGTTGACAATTTCCCTCAAGTGGGCGACAGATTTTTTAGTTATTGTGAGGTCATTTCACCAATTATCACATACCCTTTTCCCCCCTAATCTCTTTTAAATCTTATTTTCCTCTCTACAGAGATTGGTGTTCTCTTCAGGGACAATTTGTAAACAAAGCTATTTAAACAAAATGCAAATAAGCGATCCTTACATGTTTTTTTCATAAACTGTTTGTCCCAGCATCATCCAGGAAAACATCCTGTGTTATTCAGAGATTCCTTTTCAAAGTTACTACTCCCCTCTGCCCTGTTTTACCACCAACATTATGAAGCTTTTTATTTCTCAGGTTTTAACCTACATTCACTTATGTATAGCACCTACTTCAAGGGGTTGCTGGGAGGGTCGAGTCCACGTATGCAAAGCATATGGAATAGTGTCTGACAAGGCGAGCTCTACGTAAGTCTTTGCTGCTATCATTACTGCTACCTGTTTTATTGTTTTAATTTGATAGAAGAATGCAGAATGTCCATTTCAATTCATCCCCAGCTATGGCTGGATGCAAAGTTGGCCCAGAAATTGTTGGCCCCTTAAAATTTAACAGACCTATTTCAGTTGAATGAGAAGACATGCCAACTACCTTTTTCTCCCTTTTGCTGAGGGATCTTGAAGTGGTCCCTTAACTGACTTCCTGTTCACTCTGACACTAGCAGGGGCCTGGGGGGTACATGTCCCTCCTCCTTCCACTCACCTTCTTCCTGTGGTCACCTTAGAATTAGGGAAGAGACGGGAGAGTATTTTTTTGGCACCTCATTCATTCTGATAAAACAAGAGTCAGCTTATTCTGTAAATTCCACTTAAATTTGCAAAAGCCTTGCATAGCACAAGATCTTCAGTGATAGGCTCTAAGCAACAGAACACTAAAATTCAAGATCAGGAGACCAAATAATGACTGTTTACCCACCTGGTCCTTTAAAGCTGACCTGTGTTTCTCACAAGACGTCTTGAGGTTGAATTACGACACAGCAGTATTATCTTTAGCACTGTTGGGAGAGATGATTTGAAAGAGATCAGATTTGATCCATGAGTGATAAGACTAACTCCCCCTTGCAGTGTATAAAAACAATTAAACATTAAATGCATGTCACTGCAGAGTTTCACTCACATGATCATATTAAAATATTTTTTGTCGATGACCTTTGAAAGAGTAGTGTGTCTCCCATGAGTAGTTATGGTGTTCATTACCAAAATTCATCTCCAGGGTGCTTGTTTTTCTGTTTTCTATTTTCTAATCTCCTTTTGGGAGAATAGAGGGCAGGAGGAAATCCATTTTCCCAGTTAGATCTGCATTTTTTCAGTGAGAAAGGAAGTTCCATTTGTTGTACGATGGTATCAAAATATTTTTTTCCCATCTCGTTATTTAAAAAAGCAGACCCTACCCCTGTCCCCATCTATCACCTGGGGCACTATTAGATCAGGGCTTTGTCAACAGTGGTTCTAAGAAGGTCTCAGTCTTGTGCGGCTTCAGCGTCCTGGTGGGGCTGGTGAGCAGCTGCGCTGTGCCTTTTTCCTTTTCCACATTTCAGTTTTAGGTCTCTGTTCCCAGCTGATTTTTCTCCCTAATGTTTTCTAGGTTAAGGAAGATTTTGCACACATTACTTGTGAAATCCCCAATTCTTTTTTCTGTCCAGGATGACTAGGAATCCCAAGCGAATGAACGTATGCTAGATCTTTGGGGGGGGAGGCAAGTGGAGAGGTGAAATGTTCAGAATTCCACCCCTTGGCACTGTGCTATCACTCAGGCTAAAGAGGACAAAGGGGGCAGTCCCATCGGGTCAATTCACCCTCATTGTGAAGAGCCCCTGTCTCCCAATCCCTACCACACTTCCTTCCAAAATTTTTCTACCTGCGTTTTTCTAACAAGCTCAGATTTGAACTACTTTGTTGAAGTTTTTTTCCCCTTATTTTATTTGATTTCACAAGAAATTCTAAACTCTTGCAGAAACCGAAATCGTCGTTTGTTCTGTTGATAGCTGAAAACACAGCTGTATCTGGGAAAGGTGGCAGTGGAGAGGTGTTATTTCTTATCTTTAAATTTTAAAAAAAAAAAGCTAATTAAAATGGTAGAAATCCTTTTAGCCAGGAAATGACTGTGTCTCTCCACAGTGGAGCAGCTGCTGGAAGCAGACGGGTCAGCCAGCGAGAAGTGAGTGCGGGTTTGGGGCGGGGCTGCCGGACTCCCTGCCTCCCGCGGCTCCGGGTGCTCCCGGAGCCGGCATTGTCTCCGGGTCCCTGGGTGTTCTTTGTCTGCGGTGGGCAGCTTCTGTCACACACTGGTAGCCAGTCTCGCTCAGCCTCACTCATCCCATTTTCTTTCTTTCTCTCCCCACTATTCCCTCCACCCCCAGGTCTGTGCCTCTTCTTATGGGTTTTATGATTCACACGATTAGAGAGCATTTTGGTCAAGTAAATGCTTAAAAGGTACTGTTTCTAATGAGCTTTGAAGAAATGAAGAAATGGGATATGATGCCTTTCACGCAGACAGTGTGCCTGTGTGAATTTGGGAGTTCTATGTTCTGGATGTTAACAGTTTCTAGTTAAACAGACTGGGCCGGGGGGAGGGGGTGATATGGAGGGGCCCTGAATGGGAAGGTGGTACCAGTCTTCAAGGAGCATGTCAAGAACAAGTAAACTGTGCTGTTGAGTAACCCCTCTTCCCCAACATCCTGAGATACGGAGAGAACTGTCAGCTACCCTGGCTTCTGTGCCATTGTTAATAAGAAAGGAAATGCGACAACAAATGCCTTGTGAATTTCAATAGCCAGGTAGGACGTTCAGAAAGGCTTCTGAAATAAACACGCTAATCCGCATTCTGTCTTGTGCAAAGTGCTAATGGCTTGGTGGGGCTTTGCTCTGAAGAGCCCATTTACCGGCTCCCCCTTCTCTTCTGCCTGCCCATTACCTGTAGCTCGGTGCATTTTAAGTGATTCTCTTGCCTGTGTTGAGGAGGGCAGCTAGCTGAGAAAGGCTGGGTTGACAAGGCTCTCAAAGCCATTTGTAATTTATACACAAACTTTCCGTGGGGGGAATCTTAAAGCACTTCACACATGGAGATCTTTGGGCTGGGAGAGACTTAATTCCAGGAGCCAGCCTCTTATTGTTATCCACGAGGAAGCTGAGCTTAGAGGATGCCTCGAGATGCTGCCTGGGACACCCAGCCCCTGCGTGGCCACATGGGACTTGGATCTGAGGCTCTTCAGGAATCCTTCAGGGACACACAGTAGGAGCTCAGTCCTCTTTGAATGATGTCACTGGCAAAATGTTATTATTGCTTCTTCAAAATGAGAAGTGACAGAGCGCAGAAAACAGAGCATCGCCCGTGTTCACTTTCGGTAGCAAAGCCAGTGAGGTAGAACCCTGTTTTTCTGTTTGAGATGAATCGTGTTGGCCTTGTAGGCCTCAGTCCCCTGTCCCCAGCCATCCCAGAGTTGTCTCTGCTTCTCCTTCCTCACTGCCCCTAACCTACCAGCTCCCCCCAACACCATCTAGCACATTTCCACCTTCTCCCGGAGGTGTGTCCTATATTTCTCTTTCACTGGGTACTTTTCTCCCATTATATCTAGAACTGTGTCCAAGAGCCCCTTCTAGAATTACCCCTAGGTGACCCAGACCTAACCCATGTTCCCAAAGAAGCAGGGTAGTGTCATTTCCACGTGTACCCCAATCTAGTGTGGCAGGGTCAGCACTGAGAGGCCAGGGGGCAGGAGGTCAAGTCGTGGTGCCCACTCCAGTTCAGGAAATGTCTCCACTCCTGTGGACTCCTGTGCAAAGTTCCTTCCGACTCCAGAACCCTAAATTTTCACCGAAATTCGCAGGGACGAATTTTGAGAAAAAATAGGTTCACTGGGGCCTCAACCCGGCCTGGCTGTGCTATGAAAGATGCAGACTCTCGCATAGCAGTATCTTTAGTCCCACGCGGAGCTGGACGCTCTGTCCCTGCGTCGCCTTCCTGCCACCATGGTTGGCGCCACTCAGACGGGCACTGCCAGCACTCATCAAGGTACCGTGGCACCGGTAGAGGGGAGCCTGGGAGTTTTGTGGGACAAGGGATGCTGCGTGATTGGAGAATAAATTCTAATGCACACAGGTCTCTTTCTGCCAGTCGGCTCGGGTATGTCTAGTAAACAAATCAAGGGGTGCGTGTCGCTGGGTTCATGTCAGTGCCTCGGGATTCTGTGTGTGTGAATGTTCCGACTCCAAAGTCTAAGCTCCTTAAGGGCGGCCATGCAGCAGCACGTGTTAGGCTGTGTGAGGGTTTCTCCTTAATGAGTAATCAGCAATAGTAACAATAAGCCCGGGCCTTCTGATTTTAAGTGTAGCATTTAGAACCTATTGTCTGATGGAATTTGAAGTCATTGTTGTCTTCCAAATGTCCAGGAACATACCATGAAAATAAATTTAATAGGAAGTTGACCGGATTACTCTCCCCATTGTGACTTATTAAAAATCATGATTTGTGTTTTTTGCTTTTAATTCTATCTAAGTTTTCCCACTTCAGGCCTCAATTGGAATAATTTTAAACCCATTCCAAAGGTAAATCGCAGTTGCCCCTTGAACAGCATCAGGATTGGGGTGCTGAATAACCCCCACGCTTGTGCAGTTGAAACTATGCCTGCCACCCTGCACTCCCCCCCCAGACTGAACTACCAGTAGCCTACTATTGACACGAGGACTTACCGATAACATAAACAGTTAATTAATACATACTTTGTATGTTATATGTATTATATACTGTATCCTTATAAAGAATTAAACTAAAGAAAAGACGTTATTAAGAAAATCACGAGGAAGAGAAAGCGCGTTTGCCGTACGGTTCGTGTTTACTGGGCAGATCCGTGTAGGGGTGGCCCATGCCTGTGCTGTCCCAGGGTCAATGGTGTGAGTTAAGCAGGAGAAATTTCACATAGAGAAAAACCAGCACAGTTCATTCCGATGATTTTTATCTTTCCACGTTTCTGTGAAAACACGTGGGGGTCCAAGTATGACTCTTGTCCTGTTGCTTCTTTGAAAAGTCTCTCTGTGTAGATTGATAGTATGTTAGGCCAAGGATGTGTTTAAATAATGATTAACTTTTGTGATGCAAACATAGAGTTCATTATCCAAATAAGTTATAGTACGTGGGGAAAAGTCCGATATGGTTTTCATAGAACCATTCTGATAAATCGGGGAACGTTGTCAGGTTACTTAATATGCAAGATAAAATCTCTGATGTATCAAGGTGGGCACGTGTACAGATGTGCAGACAGGTACGAGTATTCATCTGAAGACTTTTTGTCACCTGTAATTTTGATCCATTTCTTACATAAAGTGATCTAGAAGGGGTCGACATTTTAGACATAGCCCTGTATCAACTTCAGTGACTTTGACTTGTCACTTTGTTACTTAAGAACTCTGAGAGCTCCTGGGGACATCTTTTACACCCTTGGCTTTCCTGTCTCTGGAATTAGAACACCTGTTCCCCACCTTCCTTAAAGAGTGCCATCCCACTTATCAGGATGTAAGGGACAACATGCCCCGTAAGAAGGCAATTTGGAACCTTCAAAATGATTTCTTAGAAAAGAAGCTCTGAAAATGTGCTCTGACATGGTGGGAACTGATGGTGCCTCGCTCTGCCATTGCAGTTGGAGGCAACTGGAGTCACGTGGTGTCGACTTAACACACATCTATTCCATTCTTGGCAGAAACAGAAGATCAATGTGTTTTGTTAGTTTATTTGAGATGTGGTTTTTGATTACACGTGCATTGCATTTGAAGGAAAAGAAGGCCAAATCTTTTTTTTGTTTGTTTGTTTATTTATTTATTTTTTAGAGAGAGGGCAAGGGAGGGAGGCAGAGAGGGATAGAAACAATGTATGGTTGCCTCTCACATGGCCCTCACTGGGGACCCGGCCCGCAACCCAGGCATGTGCCCTGACAGGGAATCGAACCAGGACCGTTTTGGTTTCCAGCCCGCGCTCAATCCACTGAGCTACGCCAGCCAGGGCCCAAATCTTTTCTTAATTCTTCCTTCTTTTCCCATGGGGGGCACTCTTAACACAGCTGAGTAATTGGACCAATCTCTGCCTTCCTCCACACCACTGTTCTTCTTTTTCCGGAAGAAAACTCTGGAGAGAATTGGAGTTGGGACAGAGGTTTGGGTAACTGACCCTGTAGTTTGGTTTTCATGTAAGTCCAGGGAGACTAGGGTACGGTGATTAAAGGACAAGCATTCTGCTTTTCTGGGTTCTGACTAGTTTGTCACATGATCTCAGGTAGATACGTCATGTTCTTTTAAGGGGCTGGTAATGATTTTTAACTTTGCCAGATGTGGGGCGTTTCGGTGGATGTCGGCATGGCTCTGGTTATTTCTGCATGAGTCATGCCATTGGGAGTGCCATGCTGCTTCGTCCTTCAGAGGCAGGGGAAGGGAGCTAGTGGGTCTCCGACGGCCTTGCTGGCTCTTTCTATCTCATCATTTCAGACACAGAGCAATAAAGAGCCATTGAAAGTCCTGGACAGTCTTCATTGAGGTAAATGAAGATGACCATGACAGTTTTGATATATTGATCAAATGGTATTGCTGTTTAACATTAACGACATCTCAATCAGATGCCTGCTTGAGATTAACTGGAAAACCCAGTGTGGCTTCCAGGAGAAAGATCATGCCAGAAAGTAAAGTGTAGCTATGATTGGATATAGTTAGGGGAGATCTATTTATATATATTTAATGATTCTTAATCTTATCCTTCCTATGGCATTTGGTATGGATGCTTGGTGAAATGTAATAGCAGAAGTATCATAAAATTGAGGGAATGAAGCACATTTCTCCTCACAATATATATGGTAATCTACATCTACAAGCCAAGGGTCATTTACCTAGTTCCTGCTATCTATTCAGAACTGACGTGGCTAGATTTAAATCTTTACCCAAAATATAAATAAATCTTTATCAATTGTGTTATTCCACAGTTCTAGCTGGGCTATATTCACTTGAAAAGGTAAATGTTTTATCAAACCTACAGAGATCTATATAACATAACAACATAAAAACCCTGTTGGAGCCCCGGCCAGTGTGGCTCAGTTGGTTGGAGTGTCATTCCATAGACCAAAAACTTTGCGGGTTCAATTCTCAGTCAGGACGCATGCCCAGGTTGTGGGTTTCATCCCCAGTCGAGTGCATACAAAAAGGCAACCAGTCAGTGTTTCTCTCTCACATTGATGTTTCTCTTTCTCCCTCTCTTAAAAGCAGTGAAAAAATATCCTCGGATGAGGATTAAAAAAAGAAAAAAAACTATTGGATGGGATATAAACAATCTGGAGTGCCAAGTTTCTGTGTACTGTCCACAGCCTTTAAAAATAAATCCTGAGACTGGACTTCTGGCTATGGCCAAGTAAGGAGGTCAACAAATCCTCTCTTTAGAAACAGAAACATAAAGCTGGACAAAGCGAAAGTGGACGTAATCTTGGTGACAGGGGATTGAAGAGGGCCATTGGCTTTATGACCTCAAGGCTGCAGTCACGGTTAGGTAAGCAATTTCTGTTGGGTTGGCCAAGAAGTCTGTCTGTTTTTTTTCTGTACGATGGCTCTAGTAGTGCTTAGTCATCTTTAACTTCATTTGAAACAATTGTGTTAGATTATATTGTGATAGATGTCATATCAGCATGTATATTTTTAAAAGCCTTATCAAAGTTGGTGAATTTTTGTGTAGCCATTTTAATACTGAAGATGGAAGAAAATACACAATATAATTGGCATTTTATGCTTAATTATTTCAAGAAAGGTAAAAACGTAATTGAAATGCGCAAAAGTATTTCAAAGGGGTTTGTGCAGTGTATGGAGAAGGTACTGTGACTGACCGAACGTGTCAAAAGTGCTTGTGAAGTTTTGTGCTGGAGAGTTCCCACTGGACATTGCTTCACGTTCGGGTAGGGCAGGGGGAGTTGGTAGCGATCAAACTGAAACATTGAGACCAATCAACGTTATAGCACGTGAAAGATAGCTGACATACTCAAAATATCCAAATCGATAAAGTGTTGGTGTCTTTTATTTTATGGAAAAAACAAAATGAACTTTTTTGGCCAACCCAGTAGATAAGGATGCTCATGTGCCTAGCACACAACAGAGGACCCAAGCTACCGCATGCTCCTGCCAGTCCTGAGGCTGAGCACGGGCTTAGATGAGCTGGGAAAGAGCCCAGTGGAGAGCAAAGGCTGAGGCTCACTTGCAAATGGCCTGAACCTCGAGTGCGCCCCCTACTGACAAACAAATTCATTGGCAGAGAATGGAAGTAGTACTGGCTTCAGGCGGTTGATCACGGCCTCTGCCCAGCGGAGCCGTCCGCCAACCCTTGTGCTGTGCAAAGATGGGGGTGACGACCAGGAAGACAGGATTCAAAACAAAAACAAGAATTCTTTTAAAAAGCAGGGAGGAGACATCAAAAAAAGTATTATCAGACATCCCTCACACTGTAGCAGAGACAGATTTTAGAGAATTAATCCAGACAAATTATTAACCATCTAAAGAAACAAAAGCAGGAAAACAACAGCCTTCAGGGGAAAAATTATAAGAATCCAGAATTACTAGTGTATCCATCCTTGATATTCACTTTCAGCAAACTGTTATGGAATATTCAAAGAAAGAGGTTTGTGACCCATATTCAGGAATAAAAGCAGTCAACAGAAACTGTCTGAATTTCCCCAAATATCAGATTTTCAGGCAAAGGCTTCAGAACTGCTGTTGTAAATATGTTCGGCATTACGCATCAGTGTGAAAGGCTGAAAGGCAGAGAGAAAGCAAACCGGCCACAGACAAGGACCGAAAGAAACCATGTTTAAAGTAGGAAAGGGAAAGCATAGCAACAGTGAATAAACAAATAGAGAATGTCAATGAAAGATAGAAATTATTTTAATAAAAAACAAATGGAACAAAACAGAAATCATGGTGTTGAAAAGTATAATAATTGAAATTAAAAAAATCATTTGAGGGACCCAATACCAGATTCAAGATGACAGAAGATGGAATCAGTGAACTTTTTAGATCAATAGAAATGATGGAATTTGAAGGAAAAAAAAGATGGAAGAAAAATGAACAGAGTCTCAGAGACCTGTGGCACGTTACCTGCTGGCCGGTGGCAGACCCACGTACGTATAAGAGGGTCCCAGAATGAGAGGAGAGAAAGGGGCAGAAAAATATTTGAGGAAATAATGGAAAAACACTCCCCAAATTGTTTCTATTGTATATTTTACTGGAATTGAGTTAGTATTAATCTATAATCTATTATAGTAATAACTATATATAGATTATTAATCTATAATCTATAATAAGTATCTATTAACCTGTCATAATAGGTTGTGATAAGTGAAGGTACATATTATAACCCCTAAAGTAACTACTAAAACATAAACTCAAAAAAATGGTAAAAAAGAATTAAAGCAAAGGTATTAAATTGATGCAGTAGAAAACTGCACTTAATGCAAAGGAAAGCAGTAAAAGAGGAACAGAGAAACGAGGAAGACAGGAGATATAGGAAGACACCAATGTGGCCTTTGTAAACCCAACTATGTGAATAATGCATTTAATTTGAATGGTGTAAACAACCCAGTTACAAGGTAGAGATTGTCAGATCACATTAAAAAACCCAAGTCCAGCTATATGTTGTCCATAAGAAATACAATTTAGACTCAAAACATAAATAGGATAAAAGTAAAGCGATATACTGTGCAAACACTAACCATTAACATTAACAAAATATAGTTGAAAAATTATTCCTAGTGACCAGGAGGGATATTTCATAATGATTAAAGGACCAATGCATCAGGAATATATAACAATTATATGCATGCATCTAACTACAGAGCCTCAACACACACAAAGCCAAACGGACAGAACTGAAAGAAGAAATAGACAAACAATACTAGTTGAAGATTTCAATGCCCAACTCTCACTAATTAACAGGAACGTAGGAAGCAAGTCTTTCTGTAATCAGCAAGGCCACAGGAAATTTGAACAGCACTAGCAACCAACTTAGCCTGACACGTATAGAACAATCCACTCAACAACTGCAGCATACATGTCCCTTTCAAATGTACATGGAATATTCTCCAGAGTAAACTATATGTTAGGCCATAAACAAGTCTCAGTAAATAGAAAAGGACTGAAATAATAAGGAATATGTCCTCCTACCATAATATAAAATAGAAATCAACAATAAAAATATTTGGAAATTGAACAACATACTTCTAAATAATCCATGAGTAAAAAAAAACAAGTTATAAGGGAAATTAGAAAATATTTTGAACTGAGGGAAAATAAAAGTACAACATATTAAAAATTATGGGATGCAGCTAAAGCAGTGCTTAGTTGAAAATGTATAGCCTTAACATCCATACCAGAAAAGAAGGACTGTCTTAAATAACTTAAGCCCTTAAGCAACGGAAGATGGCAGGGAGGGAGGGAAGGAGAGAAGGAAGGAAGGAAGGGAGGGAAGGAGGGAGGGAGGGAGGCTAAGCAGAAGAAAGGAAATAATAAAAGAGTAGAGCAGAAATCAGCAACATAGAAAAGAGACAAGCAACAGAGAAAATCGAAGAGCCCAAAGGTTAGTTTTTGGAAGATCGTGAAAATTTCAAGTCCTTAGTTAGACTGACCAAGAAAAAGAAGGAGAAGACAGATTACTGAAGTCAGGAATAAAAGATGGGTTGTCATATTGACGCACCAGATTTTAAAACAATTACATGAAAATGTTATGAACAACTTCAGACTACCAAATTAGACAACTTACGTGAAATAGTTGACAAAAAGACATGTGTCACACTATACACACCAAGTAGCTTTGTAATATAATTTAAAGCCAGGAAGTGAGATGCCTCCAGCTTTGTCCTTCTTTCCCAAGATTGATTTGGCTCTTCGGGGTCTGTGGTGGTTTCACATGAATTTTAACATGTTTTCTACACCTGTAAAAAATGCCATAGGAATTTTGATAGAGATTTATCGAATTTGTAGATTGCTTTGGGTAAATTATTACTCTGGAAGTTAACACGTGTGCGTCTGTACATGCATGTGTGTGAATGTGTGTGTGTGGAAGGATGAAGCAGTGGTGCTAAGTGCAGGGGCTAGATGGATAAAATTATTAAAATACCAGGTTCCCAGCTATCACATTACATATCCCTGTCTTCCCCGCTGTTATCTAACCCTCTAAAGGCCTTGGCCCTTGGCTTCCAGAGACAAAGAGTAGCCTGAAAAAGGCGGAGAATGTATCATATGTATCCATCTTAGCAGGGGGAAGCTTATTGCAAATTGCTTATTGATACTGGTGGGACAGGAACTAGGCAAAACCCCTGGGTTTCAAAGAAAGCCTTCTGGGCCCATGATGCAGGGACCTGTAATGACATCCCAGACTAGAGAGGGGTTAGCTGAGAAGATATACACATTCAGTGGCAAGTTCAACAAAACCTTCATCCACGTTTGCATAGTAGAGATACCGTAATAGTGAGGAAGAGCAGGAAAAGGCAAGTTTTGTCCTTAAACATCAGCGGGGGAGGCGGATGGTTCTGTTTCTCCTGGCGTCCTCTCTGGGAAAGTGCTCCAGAGGCCTCATTATTTCATTACCTCTCACAGTGCCCTTGCGGCATCGCTAAGGTGGCACAGATGACCAGGGACAGTCCTGATAATGGGACACGAGTGAATCCATTCAGAACATTCTTTTATTGGAGGGCACTGCCTTTGGTTGTTCTGGGAGATTTGCGTCCTTGGCCAAGATTCTTGCTTCTGTCTTGTCCAGAGCCCCGCCTCTGGGTTCTGCTCACGGATGGAAAGAGTTTATAAATCCCAGGGATGGGGCCGTTCTGCCGACTGAGGTGACTTGCAATTTAGTAAATCTGTATCCAGCCTCTGCCAGAGGAGCAGGTTCAAACAGCGAACACTCTTGGATTCTACTCTGCTGTGTGGCGAACAGAGCAGGGTGATTTTCCAGGAATGTGTGGTATTTGAAAACGATCGCCCCTGTTCAACAGGGAGAAAGAAGATAAGGACATGTTTATCCCACTTCCCCATCCGAGGATCTGGCTTGTTGGTGCAGAGTTTTTAACTCAATTTTTACAAAACTTGTACACATCACATGCACCAATTTCAAGTGTGCGATCTGAGCTTTGACAAATGTGTGCACGTGTGTGTCTATGACCCCCTTCAAGATATCGACTATTCCCTCCACCCTGAAATGCTCTCCTTAGCCCCTTCCTGTCCCTGTTTTGGGTAAGTGTGAGCCAGGACAACTACCGAACTGAAGTGATTTGTAAATGACCATTTAATGGAAGCCTTAAACAGACTTAGACTTTTCTGTTTTCCCCAGCTCATGAAAAGGGAAAAACTGTTAAAACACAGCAAAAAAAAAAAAAAACCCTCAGGAATTAAGTGTGGGACAACTCGGCCTTTCTGAGCCGCCCCCCTTTTGATTAGTTACCATCATCACTAAGCCCAGCACCCTTCAAAGTAGTAATGGTGGGACAGCCCACTATTTTTTATGCGACTGGCATGGAACAAGCAGGCAATGGGAGAGGGACCCCCAACGAGGGCTGGGAAAGACTCCGCACACTTCCAAGTGCGTGATTCTTCCTGGGAACCCCGACACTGTAAAAGGAGGTGACCGTGAAGGGAGGAAAAGCATGCCCAACCCAAGAAGACATGGAACTGGCTTATATTTTGACATGCCAGAAACGCAGAGAGGCTGATTTCTCTTTCAGCTTCTCACGGGGCACGTAAAGATTGGGGCGTTCTGGCCTTCCAAGCACAGGACAAGAAGGCAGGGGTGACGTGGTAACTGTGGACCTCAGCGGTGGCTGGTGGCATTCAGAGCAGCAGGCTGGCTGTTTTCCTGCCTTTACCGCGGCTCCTGTTCAGTCATTTTCTCCAAGGCTGTTTGCTTACGTGAAACTGCTGACCAGGATACCTCAAATTATGCCAAAATGTTTACAAACAGCCATGCCCTTGGGAGGCAGGGTGCGGGCGATTATTGCTTACTTTAAAGGAAACCTTAATGTAGGGCAGGTGAGTGGCTAATTTACCCATTTATCTTTTCAACTGGGAGGGCAGGAAGCCTGCTTTCCCCTGATGTGACGGCCTCCCAACGACCGCGCGCAGATCACTTCCCACACAGCCTCCAGCCTTTCCAACTGGCAGGTTGGCAGCCCTCAGGTTGATAGTGCAGAAGTGCTAAGTGTGTTTGATTGGTATCATTACTGGGCTCCAGTAATTGATTACTGTCCACGGTGAAATATTCAGGGCAAGCACACAGCCAATAGCAGTCACTTAATCCATCCAGGCTGTTTGTGCCTCATCTCCTGAGACCTGTCAGCCACGTGCTCTCCGGCCCCACCAGGCAAATTGCTGATGGCTGCTTTGTGTGTACGATTCGCTGTGTATTTACTGCGTTTCCTGTGTTCACTAAAGCCTCTGGCTTTAGTGAACAGGGAAACACAGGGGAGATCCTTGCTTTGCAATGTCAAGTTCGCTCTCTGGTTAACCTCTTTGGCCTCCTTTTCATAGTGATTTATGATTCATCAGCATTGGTTTTTGTTGCTTTAAAAAAAATAGTCGAATGGCATAGTGGTTGTATTAGGAATATTAATTGTAAGACTTGAGATAGGTTGATTGGAATAAGATCCTGGAGGGTTGTTTGTAATGCAGATTTTTTAGAAACAAGACATGGGAGAATAATGAATAACAACCAGAACTAATCAGTTTTGTGCCTGTGTGCATGTGTGTGTTTAATCCAGTGATAATGACTGAAAGTAGTTATAAAAAGAAGTAGAAATTCAGTGGCTACACCATTTTCTTGGCTTCCTTCCAAGATGTTTTATCCTTGGATCTTGGCAAACAAGCCTGCCCCGGACGTGCACTAAGGAACTTTGATACTCAGCGTGAGGAGGTACAATGGAAGGAGGAGGAGGAGGAGGTCAGCTGGGAGGAGAATAAACAAATGACTGCTACGTGAGATAACACTCTGATGACAAGTGGTAATACTGCCTGTGACCAGCATCAGACAAAGCACGGCTTGAACTCAGCAGTCTACAGGGGGAAACGAGAGCCATAAATGGTGGCAAGCGCAGGCTGGTCGTCTCCACTGCTCATTCTGATGCTGCTTTTGGCGGAGCCGGAAGAAACCACTCGCTGCGCGCTGGTGGGCCCGCCAGGGGACCGGCAGGAATGAAGTGAGAAGAGGGTGAGGAGGTGTCGCCTTACAAACAGCAAAGGGACCTGTCTGCGTCCACAGTCACTCCATGAGGGCTGGGAATCCAAAAGTTGTAGAACTCAATTGTTGTAAAGGTGTCCGTGGAGATCTCGGTTGCCTCTTCTAGTGTTTTTTGTTTGTTTTTTGAACACTCCTTGGTATTGTAGCACACAGGGAATTCTAGCTCATTCTGCACAGGCTAAATTGGGCGTGCGTGCGTGGCCCCGGGTGAGGCGTTGGGTGAGCACCTTATCTAGCTTGCCCGTGGCACTTTCTGGAGAGCACAGGATCTTCATCCTTGTACCTCTGCATTCCTCATCGGGCCTCTTAGCTAAGTGACAGAGACAGATGGTTTAAGTGATTCCCGAGTCAGTTGAGCATGTTTCACTGTTGACCACAGTCCATTGTAAGTCGAATAAATAGATTAAGGACATCTAAAAGCACTGACCTTTTATTGTATACTATGAGGCTGCAATTATTGCAGAATATTGACTCATCCTTCTGCTTTTCATCCAACATGCGATGTGCTTTATGACTTTATGACTTGAGGATCTTTGGGATTTGCTCTTTCCTTCTCCAGAGCTCTGCTCCGTGGTAGGATTTACCTTCTCTGGAGTCTAGCGTTATGGTCTGGCCCTCACTTCCAGTCACTGACATTGAGAACTAAAACAGCAATCTCTAAATGATTCAGCTCTATTGCCGGAAACTTCTAGACCCAGACAGTGCTATGTGAATACCTGACCTTCTTCCATACTTATTCACCACTTAGCAACATTGAACACTATTAATCATTATCTCCTTATAAAAACGTTGGTGTTCAAGCCGGTCTGAAAAGGCTACATACTATTTTGAGGTGATTAAGGTAAAATGATCCCATTAGGGCGGGGCCCTAATTCAATAAGACCAGTATCCTTATACAAAAAGGAGACACCAGGAGTACACAGGCACAAAAGGAGGGGACGATCCTATGACAAGACAGCAAGAGAGTGGCCATCTGCCAGCCCAGGAGAGAAGCCTCAGAAGAACCCAGCCCTGCTGGCACCTTGCTCTTGGACTTGCAGCCTCCGGAACCGTGAGAAAATAAAAGTCTGTTGTTTAAGTCCCCAGCCTGTGGCAGGTGGCTGCGGCAGCCCCAGTGACTAATGCACTGTTCTAAAACAAAAGATTGTCTTCGAAAGCAGCACTGGCATTCTTTCTGTCCCCAACCCAGGACCTGGGTCTGGACTCCTTCTCGTCGTTCAGATCTTGGCTCAGGATCCCCAGCAGAGGGGCCTTCCCTGACCGCACACCATTCTTTCCTTGTGGCGTTACCCTGTTTTACTTCCCTACGCGGGGCTT
Organism: Micronycteris hirsuta; assembly: GCA_004026765.1. Lineage (NCBI taxonomy): Eukaryota > Metazoa > Chordata > Mammalia > Chiroptera > Phyllostomidae > Micronycteris > Micronycteris hirsuta. The sequence goes on along the minus strand of PVJI01010754.1, from coordinate 35,047 downwards.
ACCACCAACGGTTGTTTTTCCCGCTTGTTTATCCACGTACGCCTGTGCTGCTGCAGCAGACCATGCGCGCCGTGCGAGGAGGAACCTGGGCTGTGTCGCTCACTGCTGAATCCCCATCCCCGAATACCAGGCCCCGGGCTGCCTCCATCGCAGACACTCAGTAACTATCTGCTGAATGGCTAATGAACTTCCCTGGAGTCCGGGGACTCTTTCTGAGTTACTGGGCCCTGGAGGGTGGGAAAACTATAAAGCACATGTCCCAGGTGTTTGTTTTTTCACATATTCTGCCATCTGAGAAAAAGGAATCTAAGCCAGGAGTGGAGGTGGGGGTAGGCTGACTTGAGCATAGGCACTCACCAAGCCTCAGAGGCTGGGACAAAATCATGTCAAAATGAGGCTGTGGTTACAGCCGAAGGAGGCGTGCGTATGGGCGGGGGGAGAGGGAGTTAGTAAGGAGGGAGGCAGGATTGAGTATGTGGCATCTGATTCCAAGGGTAGACACCATCTCTGTTATCTGTAAGTATAGAGGTTGTAAAGCCAAAAAGCCCTTCAGGATGAGGTTAGGGAAGCTTCCGGCCCTAGATAAAGAGGCTGGTGGGGACTAGGACCTCCAGACAGCTAGCTGGGGGTCAGGGCTGGGCCCAGGCTCTGCAGGAGACTGAATGGGTGGGGAGTGCTATGCCAGACCTGTGGCGGGCCAGCCAAGCAGACAGGAGGAGAGTCCAGGGGAACCACAGCTCAGCGCTCAGTCTGGCCCTGAGACTGTGCACACCCACCCGGGCCCTGCCCGCATTGGCCAGTGGGACAGTGCCAGACCCCTTACTAACGGTGGCTGCTCCAGAAAAGCACTAATCCAGATGTCGGTGGCTGGGCCCGGCTGGAGCTAAGGTGGCAGATGGACAGCCCCATTGTGGGCGATGTGGAAGGGACTCAGCAGCCGGGGCAGACAGCGAGGGGGGAGGTGGTGGTCTCCACGGAGGGCAGAGGCTTGGTGAGCTCTGCCTCGAGGCCCCGCCGTGAGAAGGCATGTTCGAGTAAGCGCGATGATGGAGATTAAGGATGCAGCTCTGAGTCAGGCAAGTCTAGACTCGTTTATATCAGTTGGAAGAAAAAGGCAGCTTGGATTAAAATGTTTTAAAATTTTATTTCCTGGCTCTGTGGTCTTCAATCACTCTAATCCTTACTTCCTTCACCTTTAAAATGAAAGGAAAAATACCTACCTTACAGGGTCGTTGAAAGGTTCACAGACAATGTAGCAACAGCACTTAACCCAGGGCTGGACACGTCCGAGATGCTTAATGAACAGTGGCTGGTACTAGGATTTACTCCCACCGCACAGGAAGGCTTGTTGCCTTCGTTTGGTCGGTTTTGCTAAAAATGACTAGTCCTAAAGCCCTTTGAAAGTGAAAGGGGAATGTGTACTTGTTCCAGTGCCATCTGGGATACAGAAGTGACAGGTCTGCTTCCTGCTCTGTAGCCAGTTCTATGGGGACAGGCCAGGTCGTGGAAGCGGGAAAGGGGCAAGCTGACCCACAGGTCTCTGGGACAGATGTCATCCGTGGGAGGGCCACTGAGAGCAGATTGGGAGCTACCCCAGGCTCTTTGACAACCCCCTGGGCCTAGGCTGGAGACCCCGGAGAGAGAGAATGTCACACACGCCCAGGGCCTTGTGTGTCCTCTGCTTTCGTGAGATGTGGTCGATGCTGGGAAGCCGGGGGAAGCATCTGCAGGATGTGGCGAGGGTTCAGCTGTCCCCGAGGCAGCAGGAGAAAGAGTGAAGAGGCCGTCCTGTGCCACCCGCTGTCCAGGCATTCCTAGATCTTCCTTTTGGGGGAGGACTTGCCCTTCAGAGAGAAATGGCCCTTGAGAAGCACCTGCCACCTGTGGAGCCCGCCCTCCCGTCACTGTGAGGGGCCCCCGAGGGGTTCCGGCTCGCACTGGCCTGGCTTCGGGAGAGTCTGTAGCCAGTTTGGTGCTGACTCTTCCTCCGCCTGAGTGGCTCGCTGCCCCCAGGACAGAGCCTGCACGCCATGAGCTTCTTGCCTCATTCCCTCTGAGGCAGACACCCACAGGTGGACTTTGGTCCAAGGACTTCCTTGTGACCTCCTTGGGCCCTGTTTTCCACGTCCGAATCCAGGAGCAGGAGCGCAGATCTGAGCAATGGGGGGAGTTCCAGTCCCAGCTATAAAACTGACCCGCTATGAGCCTAGAAGCAAGTCCTGGGACCTCGCTTGCATCTTTCCCTTCCCCCACTCCCACTGGTAAGATGAGAAGATTAGTCAGGATCACGTCTAAGGCAGTCAGTCCCTGATTCTGTGGTTATGAATTTCCGAGAATTTCTGTGCAGCAACAGAAGAGAGCATAGAACATCCTTTGAATGCCTTCCTGGAGATTTAATCTAAATGTCCGTAATTAGCATGACCTACAGGGGCAGAATGTTCCAAAGCGGGCTCTGACTGTATTTTTAAACAATGCAAGTTGCAGGCTTCCACTCCTCTGCTCCTTCGTCTCAGGGGAAGGACACAGGGAGACTAAAAAGGTTATTACCATCATTTGCTGATCTCCATCAGAGATGATTTAGGGCAGTTTCTCGCCTTCAGAACCATTGACATTTGGATCAGATAATTCTTCATTGTGGGGGCTGTCCTGTGTATTTGGATGATGTTTAGCAGGACTCCGGGGCTCTGTCCCATACTAGATGTGAGTAATACCCTCCCCACACCATCGTGACAACTAAGATGTCTCTAGACCTTGCCAAATGTGCCCCAGGTCGGGGACAAGATCACCCCTAGTTGAGAGCCCCTGATTTAGGGTATGTATTTAAAAGGCAGAAAAATAAATATAGAAGCAAACTTAAGTATGCAAATGTCTCTGGTGGGGGGAATACTGAATTTCTGAAGGAGTAATGGTAAAATCTGAATTAGCAGAAGAGTAGAACTCATTAAAGCTCATTTTCTGCATGTATATCATCCTCACATACCTTCTCAGCTGCACTTGTAATATCTTTAAATAGTCAAGAAAGAGGACCATCCACCTTCTTCTTCTGAAGCTATCACATCGGATTCCAAATAATATTGGATGACTGAGTGTTAATGCTTTAATAACGTCTTAAGAAATGCATGAGTAAGATGCTGGGCTCACACATACAGTATTTTCTTGCTGTGATTCTAGCCGCATCTGAACAGCTGCAGAGATTGGTAAAAACTACATCACAAACTCTTTTTTCCATTTCCAATATGTTTCATTACATCAAGGCTGGTGTGAGGAAGATTTATTGTCATCTGCACTGATCACGATTTTGGAGGTGGAGAAAACACGGGGATGAGAAGGAGAAATTGAAACAACCAGAAGAACAAGCTCTGCATTCCCATGCTGAGTTGCGTGTTCCCGAGAGCTGACAGAGAACCAGTTGTGACACGTGGGAATCTGGCCCCGCGTCCAGGCGGAGGTTGCCTTAGAAGGAAGACATGGCGCCCTGTGCGTTTTCCACTTCCTTCTTTTTGAGTTTTCTTTCAGCCGTTCTCAGAAATGTGAGCAGGAAGAAAATTGCAATCATGTTTAGAAACAACTGAAATTAAGTCTGACTGGTATTTGTTTACGAAACTAGGCATTGTTTTATTTTCGGCGCACCTCCACTTCCTCTTTGCTGTTGAACATTCTCCTCACTCCCGTGGCGAATGTGCCTCCTCCGCCCTTGCCTGGGCACTGAATCGGGCCCAGTCCCTTCAGGTCGTTTGTTACCTGTTCAGTCAGCCCTTCCTCTCTTCCCAGGCCTTTTTTCCGGCCAGGCTCTCACAGCCTCACTTTACTGTAATAACCTCAAGGCTTTCCTCCCTGTGGGCCAGCCAGTGAGATTCATTGACTTCACACCTTTTTTTATTACAGTCAAGCATTCATTTGCCTGGGCCATATTATGGGCCAGACAGTGTTCTAGGCTCTGGAAATACAGCAAAGAATAAAGAAGACAAAATCCCCACACTCCTGGGGTTTATATTCCGATCAGTGCAGCGAGGTGGGGTTGCTGGCGGAGACATTTTACAAAATAAATAAATGATGTGGTATGGGAGAATGTGGCAGATGTTATAGAAAGCATCGAGCGAGGAAGAGAGATAGGGAAAAGTGGGCGAGAAAGAGAGACTGTGTGTCTCTGTGTTTGGAAAGGATGGACTTCAGTGTTACATATGGCAGTAGGCAAGGCTTCACTGAGAAAGGGACTTTCCAGCAAGTACATGGAGGGATACAAAAAGCATGTGTAAAAGTTTGAAGCATGTCGGATGTTTGAGGAGAGGTCTGGGAAGGCCAGTATGGGAGAGAAGTAGGAAGTAAGATGAGAGAGTTAATGCAGATGGGGAGGCACAGGCTCAGACGGGATGCTGCTGGCTGGTGCTGGGAGCAGGGACATCTGTCATTGAGTCATGAGTCATTTCCCCTACCTTAACCCACCACTTGACAACAACTCACCCTCCCCACCCCGCCTCAGGAACTTGCCCTCTTGCCTTGCAGAAAGCACTCTGCACTCTCAGGAACGAATGGCCTCACCCCCTTCAGAGTCCACCCATCCTTCAAGTCTATGCTGCAGTTTCTGCTTTTCCAGAAAAACCTTTTGCCAACCCAGCGTTGATCTCTCTCTGCTCTGACCTGCTGTGGTATTGATGGTTTATAGTGTATACTTGGACTTGATCATATGCTGCCTTGCATTGTCTTCTAAGCAGGTCTCATGGATAGCATACCAAAAGGTCTGTAGAATTTGAGACCTGGAAGGACCTCAGGGATCGTCTATACTGACTCCTTCATTTTATAAATGAGGAAACTGAGGCCCAGCAAGTTTAGGCTATTGCTCAAGTCCATTCAGCTAGTTGTTTAATGTATAAATAGCCTCTTGTAATGACATTATAAGCTCATTAAGGGACAGTACCACACCGTAAGCTTCTCCAAAGTCCCCTATGATAGTAGTTAACATAGTGCTTATGTAACAGATGCTCATTAAGTCCAATTAAATGAAAAAGTAAATTGATTTGGGGTTGGTTTATTTGTTTTTAAAGGAACATTATAGGACCTTAATTTATCAACCACATCTTGAATTCAGAGACATTCTAGGTGCAGAAAACTGTGTGAAGTAGTTGTGTGTGATTTAGCTTCAGATTTGAGGAACTCGTTTGTGAATGTGGTTAGGTGGGGAATGAAAAGTGTTGCCTATCTCGTAGGTGTTTGTTCTGATGAAATGTTAAAAGATAATTCTATCATCGCGACATGATACAGCTATTTTTTTGCTTCAAAAAGATTTATGGAATCAATTTGGATTTAAAACAGAATGGTTATTTTACCACCTTTGTCTAAGAGGGAAAGACTCATGGCTGAGTCCATCCTCTAGGCTGTTTCTTTGGAGCGTTAGTGGTTTTGATCACAGATGTGAACTTTCAAGGTTTGCAGATACTGAGTGTCTATCTGGACTGTTTCAGGGGGCCTCATTCATCCTCTGACCCGGAGCTGTCCTCGGGAATCATAGGGTTTGCTTGAACACATAGTTCCTCATGGGGAGGAAGGTCTGTTCCTGTTGCCATAGTAAGTGCACAGTGAAACAAAGTGCTTTCCAAAAGTCTGGGGCCCAAAACATGAACTTGTTACATTTAACCTTTAAAATGCAGACCCACCCAACAAACTAGTAATGACTTTCCAAGTTTTAATCTTTGCCGATACATTTAGCATTGTTTTGAATTTGGCCTCTGTGTGACCAGAACAACAGACTACAGGATAGAAAGTGAATTCTGTCTGCCATTACTATTCATGCATGGCGGCTGAAGCAAAGCTCCTGATGCCTGAAGTACCTTGTGCAGAAATTCTGCTGGCTTTGGAGATCTCTTTCAATGTCTAGTCATTGTGATCCATGGTCTGATTCTATGACCAGGTCAGTGAACTTAGCTGACCATAGCATGATTACAGTGACACAAGAAAGATGACATACCTGAAGGGGTCAAGCAGCTTGCTTTCTACATATTTAGCACATTTTTGACCAGTACTTTTGTTTGATGGCAACTATTTAGTGAATTTGACTTTTGTAGGAATTGGAAAACATTAAGAGCCCTGGCCTGGTAGCTCAGTGGGGTAGAGCATTGTCCTGATGTGCCAAAGTTGCAGATTCAATCCCCAGTCAGGGCACAGACAAGAATCAACCAATGAATGCACAAATAAGTGGAACGGGAAACTTCGGTCAAGATGGCAGTCTAGGTAAACGTGGCTTGCCTTCTTGCGCAACCATATCAAAATTACGGCTAAAATATAGAACAACCATGACTCAGAAGAGTCAGAAGTCAAGTTGAATGGATAACTACAGAATTAAATCCATCCAGACTGGTAGGTGGGGCGGGAGAGGCAGAACGGGCCGGTCCCACAACCGTGTATGGTGGATAAAAATTCAGGAGGATATCTTGGGAGTAAGGAGTCCCGGCCCTACACTAGGCCCCCCAGCCCAGGGTTCCAGTACCAGAAAGATAAGTCTCCATAACTTCTGGCTGCAAAAAACAGCAGGAATTGAGTCAGTGGAAGAAACTTCTAGAGTGCCAAGCAGTTCCCCTTAAAGAACCCACACACAGACTTACTCACACTCACTCCTTCTGAGCTCCAACACTGGGAGAGCAGCTTAAAAGGCACCAGTGGTATACAGAGAGGAACTGAAGTGTCTGGCATCAAGGCGAGTGATGGGGGTCTGCTTTCTCCCAGACAGAAAGGCAAACAGAGGGTATTGTCATTTTTCTGGCCCTCTCCCTACAGAGCCACAGAGCTGGCAGGTGGGTGCCATATCTGAGACTCCATAAACCTAGCTAACACTGTTTGCTCCACCCTAGAGATCCCCAGAGACTCCATTCCACCCAACGTACAGGCTCCACCCGAGCTGCTTTTCAGTATGAATGGCTGGTCTTGGCTCATGCTTCACAACTTCCTAAATCCTGTCAAATAAGCAGCAGCCCGCCTCAATGAGTCCCCAGCCCCTGTACCTCTTGCTAAGTGGCCCCAGGCCCAGCACTAGCAGCAGCCAGCCTAGATTCACAGCTTGGCTTCACCTGGGAATCTCCACACCCAGCACAAGTAGCAGCCATCTCAGATTGCTTCATAGCTCAGGCAGGGAGGCCCTGGGCAAAACACAGGTGGGGACTGACTTTGGCCTACACCACCCAGGAAATCCCAGGGCTAGCACACCCAGCGGACAGCTACAGACCACGTTGGAGCATCACCACCCTGTCCCTGCACAGCTGATCCTCCACAGAGGGAAGAGGGCAGAGATTGGTGGTCAGTCATCACAGTCAGTCCTTGCAGCTGACTGGCCTGTGTAAATCCCTCCCATTGATCTGCCAACAGCAACCAAAGCTCAATTACAAGAGGAGGGTGTACGCAGCCCACACAAAGGGCGCACTTGAGTACCCAGCTTGGATGATAGGGGAGGCTGTGCCACTGGACCCCATAGGACACCTACTACGTTAGGCCATGTTATCAAGACACGGAGTCAAAGCAGCTCTCCCTAACACATAGAAACAAACACAGGGAGGCTGCCAAAACAAGGACACAAAGAAACATGACCCAAATGAAAAAACTGATCAAAACTCCAGAAAAAGAGCTAAACAAATTAGAGATAAGCAATCTATCAGATGCAGAGTTCAAACACTGGTTATAAAGTTCAAACACTGGTTATAGGGTGCTCCAGGGACTTAGGGAGGACCTCAACAGGATAAAAAAGACCCAGTCAGAAATGAAGGATTCACTAATTAAAATAAAGAACAATTTACAGGGAGACAACAGTAGAGTGGATGAGGCTGAGAATCAGATCAATGATTTGGAATACAAGAAAGCAAAAAAAAAAAAAAAAAACCAACCAAAAAAAAAAAAAAAAAAAAAAAAAAAAAAAAAAAAAAAAACCCAGCCAATCAGAACAACAAAAAGAAAAAAGAAGCCAAAAAAATAAGGATAGTGTAAGCAGCCTCTGGAACAACTTCAAGCATTCCAACATTTGCATCATAGGGGTGCCAGAAGGAAAAGAGAAAGAGCAAGAAATTAGAAATCTATTTGAAAAAATAATGAAAGAAAACTTCCCTAATTTGGTGAAGGAAATAGACATGCATATCCAGGAAGCACAAACAGTCCCAAGAACGATGGATGCAAAGAGGCCCACTCCAAGACACATCATAATTAAAATGCTAAAGCTTAAAGATAAAGAGAGAATTTTAAAAGTAGCAAGAGAAAAGAAATTAGTTACCTACAGGAAAGTTCCCATAAGACTGTCAGCTGATTTTTCAAAAGAAACTTTTCAGTCTAGAGGGATTGGCAAGAAATATTCAAAGTCATGAAAAGCAGAGACCTACAGCCAAGATTGGTCTACCCAGCAAAGCTACCATTTACAATCAAAGGTCAGATAAAGAGCTTCCCAGACAGGAAAAAAACTAAAGGAGTTCATTATCACCAAGCCATTTTTATATGAAATGTTAAAGGTACTTGTTTAAGAAAAAGAAGATCAAAAATATGAACAATAAAATGGTAATAAATACATGTCTATCAACAATTGACTCTAAAAAACAAACTAAGCAAACAAGAACAGAGACAGAATCATGGCTAGAGATCATTTTAATGGTTGCCAGATGGTAGGGGGTGTTTAGGGGAATGGGTAAAGAGGTGACAGGATTAAGAAGTATAAATAGGTAATTACAGAATAGCCATTGGAATGTAAAGTCCGGTACAGGAAATGGAGTAGCCAAAGAACCTATGCATGACCCATGGACATGAACAGTGGTGGCGGGATTGCCTGAGGGGGTGCGGGATGCTGGGTGGAGGGGGGCAAAGGGGGAAGGATTGGGACAACTGTGATAGCATAATTAATAAAACATAATTACAAAAAATAAGCAGAACAACAAATTGATGTTTCCCTGTTTGTCTTTCTGTCTCCTCTCTCTCTCTCTCTCTCTTTCTTCCCTCCCTTAAAATCAATAAATAATTTTTTTAAAAGAAAAGCATTAAGAGCTAAGTACAGCTGGCCAAGTTGGTTGGCGATCCCATAGAGTGACATGATCTCGGGTCAAAAAAAGAAGATGCGACTGTACTCGTACAACATGGCAGCTGTTTTCCGATGAGGCTCGTAAACTAGCACTGGCAGCCTTTACAAAGTTGAGTTCCCAAAATACTTTGAACAATGGATTGGATGTGATTTGTAATAAATCTCTAGTACTGTCTCCCAGTGTGGTTACTACTATGAAAGACAGCATTTGTTTGTTTTTTAACAGACCCCTGGTATTTGCAGATTTAACATTTTGTGTGTTTAAAAGAACCCAAAAGATCCAAGATGGGAAGAAATGTGTAGTTTTGCCAAGGCAGAAGTACGAATAACCCTACAGGTGGGGTGGGCTGTGACAAGACGAGGGGGGTTCACTAGTGAGTGGGTTGAGCCCCTTGCAAGTCACTCCAGTCCCGAAGGACCTTGAAAGGTCTCTCCCAAGTCCGAATGAGGCCATTTTCATGGAGTCATAGACGCATGGTGTCTTCCTGAGAAATGGATCCCCACAGAAAGTTAAGTGAGGGTATTGGAGGAGGAAGTAACGAAGGCTAAGAAAGTAATATTCTTAACCAGAAAAATATTGAGTAGATTAAAGGGAGGTTAGGTCAGGCCATGAATGAGTTTAACATATAGAAATAAAAACACTTAAAGTAGTTTCAGGGAATAATCCAGCTAATGCAAAAATAACTCCTTAAGAGGGAAATAAGTCACTAGAGGTTGAAACGACCCCTTACATGTCGGTCATAGTTTATATTACTATGAAGCACAAGACAAATTACATGCTATTGTATTTCTGGACTTGGGAATTCATGAATAGTGAGGGTTTATTCTGTAAATTCTGTTTGTGTTCGTTCTGATACCCACATCATTAAATAGAGTTGTACCTGGTGTGCGTCCAAGAATTTGGGGGAAGTTAACATTGGAAAGGGAATCTGTTGGACTAGAGATGGAGACAGGCCTTTCGGTACTTGCAGTAGTTCCGTTTGCAGTTACCGGAATGGTAGCTGACTGAGAGGCTGGTGGTGAGTCGGTGCCATTTAGGCGGCTCAGAGTATTCAGTGGGAAGATCATTCAGAGCAGATTGGGGCTAGCGGCTGTACTTTCTGAGAAATAGAAAAACTGACATGTGGAGAGATGGCAAAACTAACCCTAAGGTGCTTGAGACATATATATTCTAAGCCTTTTTTAGCAGCAGTATGGCTATTTCTAATTAACAGTACAAATTTGAAATGTAAAGTCATGCCTCCTCATTCATGACCATGGAAAATGCAATATCCTTATCTGAAAATAATAGAGTAGAATGACTCAGCTATCCAACATCCTGCTGTGTGTAGGTACCTTCTAGGTCTCTGGAAACACAGCGCAAAGACCTTGCCCCCTGCTCATGAGGCACTTCTAATAAAGAGAAGACAGACGTGAACCTGAGTCCTGAGTCTTCCACGAAGTTGCTGTGATGCAGAGTCATATCAGGCACAATTGGAACCTGGGAGAACAAGGCCCTGCGTCTGCCTCACGATGCTGGGGCTCACCCACTCTGTGATTGGCCTTGTTTCCTCATTTGGAGTAAAGAAAATGATGCGAAGGCCCTGAGAAATTAAATCACTTTTTACTTCACCTGTCATCTAAACTGCTTGGGCACCTCCTAGCCTCCCTCCACTTGCTGACCTCTTGATTCTCTGGTCCATTCTCCAAACCATTGTTCCGTTCTCCTCTTCAAACACTGTGTGGATCTCTCCTGCCTGCACAGTAAGTCCCGAGTCCCTACTGTGGTTCTCAGAGCCCCCATCTACGCTCCCCTCACCGCCTTCCCCACCAGCAGTGCCTTGGTCCCGCTTCCCCTCTGCCTTTGCATGCTGCCCACATTTCCTGCTTCCAGCTTTGGCTCATGTTCTTTGTTGACCAACTTCTTCTCCATCTATTAAAATCCAACTGATGCATGCCAAGTCCAGCTCCACTGCTACCTTGTCCATGAAGCCTGCCCTGATGCTCCCAGTTTGATTTAATGATTGATTCTCACATTTCCACGACACCCGTCTGCAGGCAGTCTCTTTGTACTTTGATTATGTTTAGTGCTTACAGTGTGGCCCTTTCACTGAACTCTAAATCCCTGGAAGTCTGGGACTATATCCCTCATAACGCATTGACCTCATAGCTCATCGTTCATAACTAACCCCCCATCAAATGCTGCTGAATATTGACCAGCATCAGATGTTAGTGGCCAATCCAAGTCTAAAAACTGGGTTCTTCTTACCTATGTCAAGATTTTAGGCACTCCAAGGCATTCCCTGGCATGTAGCCCCTCCATCAGTTGCTTCATCTTGCAAAGACCTCTTTGCGCATCTTGCGAAATTGCCAGTGTCATCCCAGCTCCCACATTCACGGTGGCAGCTCGGGGAGGAGGTGGTCAGGATGGATGAGTGTATGTCAAGCATGATTTCCTGACCTGCAGTAGGCCCTATGAATATTTGAGGGGGAGCCTGGCAGCTTTTTCCTAGGAGGGAAGTTAAGTTGAAATGTAAGAAGTAAAGATTAAGGAATATTAACATAAAATTTCTATCGTGAATTCCTCCACATAAATATCGTACCATTGGAGGGAGAAGTTGGTGTCAGGGAGCTTTTCAAATGTGTGCATGTTAGTACCCAAATGAAAAGTTTGCTGTAAATTATGGAATGTAGCAATTCTTCCTGCCTATAGAGGTCCTTGACAAAAGACTGTGTGTGTGTGTGTGTGTGTGTGTGTTCGTTTTTCCAAGTGTGATTTTCTGATGCAGAAACACAGGGAAGCAGAAGCGAGTAGGGGTGAAGTAAGGAGTGAGTGGCTCAGTCTTTGGTATTTTAAACCTCTCCATCTCCTCTATCTGTCTGTCCGTCTACACTGCATGGGAGGAGTGCATGCTGTCTCTGGTCAACCCTGTGTTCTCTGGTACTCAGGATGGAGTATGGAAAAAGGAGGGGGGCGCCTAACCCTAACCCTCCCTTACACTCTGCAAGCCCCTTGCTCGCGTATCAGGGCCCATCCCTATCACTGTCCCTGCTGCAGGCTCTCGGTGCAATCACCCGCGTTCCCCTCTTTACTGGCTGGCTGGCCCTGCTCCTCCCACCTCCCTCCTCACCCTGCCTGGGCCCCCCAGCGCCCCTCACCTGTTTCTGTTGCTTGTGCTTGCTGTCTGGTCCCATTCATCGTCACTTGTCTGAACGCCTCCGGGCAGGCCTGGTCTGCTTGCTGGCTGGCCTGCTTCCCTGGAACAGGGTAACGCTGGTGGGAGGAAAGAACAGCCTCTCCTGTTCTCTGCTCTGCAACGGGGGGAGTTTGCTTCCTGGGATCCCCACAACCACTGAAGCGCTTGCACATGAAGGTGTTTAAATAGTCACGTTGGCTTGAAAGAACCCCTTCAGAGAGGCGCTGGGGGAGCCCGCCTCTGCCGTGCGCTGCGGGGTTCCAAGCCCTCCGCCTCTCCAGGTGGCAGACAGGTGACCTCTCTGTGCCTTAGTGTCCTCGTCTGTACAGGAGGTAACAGACCACTTTGTCGGGGATGCGTGAGGCTAAAGTAAGCTAACATAGAGCACTCAGAAGAGTTCTCTGGCCTGTAATAAGCATTATATAAATACTCAAGCTATTGTTGCTATATTTTTACATTCTTGTTTTTGTCTGCTGCTCAGAAATTCCATTTATGGCACTTGAAATGGGTTTGTCAAGAGGGATTGGTAGCCTCTGACCAGAGGAGAAACTGAGGCACTGAGCTAAATCAGCCAGTTAATGGAGGTCAGATGGAGCCCAAGGAGTTGCTTGTCATTAAAATGCTTATAGGCCATAAAGGCCTCTGTCTGCCTTCTCCCTGTCCTTGAGGAAGCAAGGCACAGGCGCCCAAATGTGTCTCTAAAATCAGACGGAGCCTGCCTTGGGTGTCTGTTGGACTGTCTATCGGGAGAGAGAGGCTCAGGTAGAAGGTCGTACATCAGGAAAGTGGTAAGAAGTGAGATCTGAATGCAGTGCAGGGCCGGCCAAGAGGCAGGGAGGTGCCTTTCCCCTTTGCCCAAGTGTTTCAAAAACCCCATCTCCGAGCCTGTGCCAACCAGAAGCCGGTCCTGCAGACACTGTGATTTTGCAGTTTGCTTGCATCTGTGTTTTGCCAAAAGCTTTCATTCAGTGTTAGGTGCCCTCGAGAACTCTTCAGACCTGGCAGGGAGAGCCTGTCTCCCATTGGCTTCTGCAAGCAGCCCCAGGTCAGCAGATTTCATTTGGGAAATTGCCTAGGATGAAGAATAGACTGTGTGTGTGGGTAGGTGGGTGGGTGTCCCTTACAAAGAAAAAAGAAAACCATCTTGATGTTTTCTCACATTATTTTTAAAGAGAGATCTACATTGGGGGCAGGGAAATAGAGTAAGATTACATAGATGTGTGTGTGTGTGTGTATGTGTAGGTGTATAATTGATTGATTTGAGAGAGGGGGACATCAATTTGTCATTCCACTTATTGATACATTCATTGGTTGCTTCTTATACGTGCCCTGACTGGGAATTGAACCCACAACCTTGGTGTGTCGGGACAACGTACTGACCAACTGAGCTACCCAGCCTCGGCCTAGAGTCAGACTGTATTTTAATGCCAGCTTGCTTCTCGATTCGTTTTCCCTCTTGCGTTTCCCAAATGCTACCAACAGGAAGGGCAAAACTGAAGAGACAGAAAGGTGACCTCAGGGAAAGAACTGTAGAGTCTGCCAGAGCAACTGCTCTTCTGGAGCTCCTGTAGATGTCTCCTCTTCCTCATCAGCTTCATCTCCTTTGCCTCTTACTCAGTGGTGAGAGGTTCCCGAATATCTGTGAAGGTTCCACGTTTCCTCCATCACTGCTATATATGTTTGTTTATTTGGGTTTTTTCTTTCTGATAGAAAATACAAGGCTTTTTGTTTTGCTCTCCATTTAAGTACGATTAAATGTATTCCTAATATTTAAAGTGGCATGAACACTCATTTGTTGACCAGAATATATGTGTGTCTACGTCTTCCACTTCCATGTTCACGGCTGGATTTATAGCTCTCTATCCCTCAAATAGAACTTGATTCTGCATGGTTCTATTTAAATATCTGCATGTAGCAGGCCTGGTGCTCTTGAGGAGTGGGGTGTCAAGATTCTCTGTCACAATCATTCAAGAAGTCGGTGTTGTGATTACTTTCTTTTCATGATGAGTATTTTTATCACCATGAAAGCCCATTAGCTAGTCTTCTGGTTAATGTAAAAACCTTCTGTTTAAAAAAGAAAAAAAAAAAAAAAGGCCGGACTCCAATTTCGGGACACTGACGTTACCTCCCAGTCTGACTTTGCTGGAAACTGATCACCAGCCGAAATCGCCGGTTAATGCAAAGACGAGCTGGCAGTCAGCGGGCACCGGGAAGAAGCAACCGGGATAGTAAAAGGCTTTCCTGTGGCTAACACATCCATCCACAGGAGAGGGGAGCCCATCCCATTAATAATCCTGTCAACCTAGAGATGAACCTAGTGAATTTAAATGCATCTGAGGCAAGGCAGAGGCAGGGACATATTCTGCCTGTTTTACCTTTGATGAGCTGACTTCCACCGCTTTTCTAACATGAAAAATCCTTGCGTGGTTCTTGTTTCTGGTTCCTAGCATCTGGTGAGTGGTGGGGGGGTGTAGCTGGGGCCATGTTCTGCATGTGTTATAACCTAATGTGTTCATCATACATGGGATGCTCAGTAAAAAAGCATTTTAAGAGTTTGGAAAACAGGAAGACTTTCAAACATATTTTTGAAGCGTTAGTAGGAGCACACGGTACCCAGTTCAAAAGATCCGAAGGTCAGCACCCTGGGAAAAGGCAGGGACCCAGTGCGAGGCAGGCTTTTTCACCTGGTTTTGTTTTAGGCCGTGTTTTTTCATGGCCGCTACTCTGCCCAAACCATTTCTGTTTGAGTGGTGGGCAGAGTGGTGGTAGCTTTCTGTTTGCTTGGTTTGGGATTTTGCCGGCGTAAAAAGACATGAGTGAGTAGAGTCACGATGCAAATGATTTTCTTTGCGTTAACTACATTACTTGGCCGGGCATTTTTTTCACTAGTTCCCTCCCTGCCGCCATCCCGTGGGCCTTTGCGTTCTGCTAAGAACCTCACTGGCACTAAGCAGGTGGGTAAAAGCGTGAAGAACACAAAGAAAGAAAGACGGAGGGTAGAATGAAGGCATGCCATGATGTTGGAAAGAGCTGTGTTTGTTAAACATGCAAAAAAAAAACAAAAACGCACCTACGTTAGTGTTTGGCTAAAAATGCAATTTTCTCATCTGAGTGTCCTTTTCAGCAGATCATTTCAGACATGGGAGATGAAGTAAAGGCACTCAGGTACCCTCACTCTCAGAGGCAGTTGTGGGGTACGACAGAACCAGGGGCGGCCAGCCTTTCCTGTCGACGGCACAGAGGCAGAGGCAGGCTGAGCCGAGCCCTGCCCTACGGTTTATGGAAGGCAGAGGTTGGAATGAGCCAAAAGCCAAAATGGAGGAGCTCAACTCTCCAGGTCATATAGAAGAATTCTGAACTTTCAGCATGTTTGTGTCATTAAAATCCAAACGGCTTACTTTACAAGATTTTGTGGTAATTATAAAGGTTCGGAGATTGTCATTTAAAAAAAAAATTCCAGGGGGTTATTTTTGGTGTATAGACACATGTGCTTATGGATTTAATCTCTTCAGTAACAAACTAAAAACATTTTAAGAAATAAGATACCTTGGATTATACAACACCGCTCTAGATTACTACAATTTACTTGTGAGAACAACAATGTTTTATATCCGCAGTACCACTTGTTAGTCTGCACCGGGGCAAATGTACGGCTTTGTGATCACGCACATTTCTCCCTGATTCTTCTTCCAGTAAAATCAGGTTCGTACTTGAAGTTGGCCATAGTAGGAGTATTTATACCATAAAAATTGGCAAAAGCTACATACCAAGGCTTTTTTGGTCCTGGAAAGATGGTTATTAAATATTTACCAGCACACCACTGTACATAAAACCTGAGTTGCATTAATCAAGATATGGGAGAAATCTCACGTGGAAGAATTATTGTGTGGAATTCAAAGAATGTTTATTAAAGGAGTAAAAAACAAAAAGCTAGTGGAGAGCTGGAAATGTGGCATCTGTGACAGTTACCCCAATACTTTGCTCAGAGTGTAAGAAGTGTGTTTTGCAGTTGTCCAAAGTAGCTCATGGCCCGGTCTCCCCACTTTGGGTGCAGTGCAATGGATCATGTCATTGTTAAGTAGACATTTTCCACATGGCAGGGGGACCCTCCTCCTTGCCACAGACCCCAGTGGGACGTAGCCAAGATCCATCTCTAAAAAAGGGCAATTTAACAGTGGCTTGACAACTTCTTCCCTAATCACAGCCTTATTCTAGTTCTAATAGCTAATATTTTATAGATACAAAATTTGAGGTATGAGCAGACATGTAGTCCAATAAATAAATATCAGGTCGCTGCCGATAGCCCCCTTCCCTGCTGACCTTGATGCCTCCCCAGCATGGCCGGGGCACTTTGACAGGAGTAGACACTCACTGCTATTGTTGGGTTCTCTGAGCTAACGGGCAGTCTGACCCATGGCAGAACCCCACGTAAAACAGCAAAATATTTTAAAATTTTGACACAAGGCATTATTGGCCAAGAAAAACAGAAAATGTATATCAGTTTTACTGATACATGTTCTTTCAGACGTATTGTCAGCCAGGTAGACAAGATACCATGGTTCTGCTTCTAGCCGGCTGTCATACTCTCCCCGTTAGTATTCCTTACACCGTCGCTACTCCAAGTTTGGGCCATGGACCATCAGCTTTGGCATCGGCTAGGAACTTGCTACAAACACAGAATCTAGGGGGCCGTTCTAGGCCTACCCAATCAGACGCTGCAGTTTCACAAGATCGCCAGGCAATTTGTATGAACGTCAAATTTTGAGATTTGCTGCCTACCTGTTGATTAACTTCATCCCCATACTGTCTGAAGCGCTCTCCTCTCCAGGGATAGTGAAATAAATGGTGGGTTTAAGACATGCAGAGAAACGAACTAGAAGTCTGGATAGATGGTAGAAGAGTCGGTTTTATTCCTGGTTATTGCCTTTCACTTCACCTGGCTCTAGTCTGCAGGACAGACTTTTCTGTAGAAGTAAAACAGGTAGTGCTGTGGTGTCCCCAGGGTCGTGGGAGTGCTCCCCTGGGACTTCCAACGGGAACAATATTTTCTGAACTACAGCTGACTCCTGAAGACCGCGGTGGTTAGGTTTTGACCCAGCCCTGTGTGGTCGAAAATCCATGTATAACTTTTGACACCCCCCAAAACCGAACTACTAATAGTTTACTGTTGACGAGTAGCCTTACCAATAACATCAGCAGTCCATTAACACACATTTTATATGTTATGTGTCTTCTATACTACATGCTTACAGTAAAGTAAGCTGAAGAAAAGAAAATCATAAGGTAGAGAAAATACATTTATGGTATTTATTGGAAAAAATCGACGTGTACGTTGACCAAGGGTCAGCTGTGTTTACCTACTGCTAAAGCTTGTCTTTACATAGTAAGCTGCTAAAATGGAAGTCTCACATTAAATGGCACGTCTCTTTTGCGTTCCTCTTTTCCCCCCTCTTTCTTGCTTTTTAAAAAATCAGCCTTTTTTATGTTAGAACAGTTTAAGATTTACTGAAAAGCTACAAAGATAGTACAGAGAGTTTCCGTAGACCTCACGCCCATCTCCCTTGGTTTTTGACCAGAGTTGTATTTCCACTATTACTCGATTGGCAGAGTTTCCTGGCTGAGGCAGCAAAGTTACAGCACCTCACACAAATAGTATTTGATTAAGGCTAATTATAGTGCTGTCACATAAAAAGGGGAGAAAAGAAAGCTGGCTTTTTCAACCAGCAGTGAAATAACCTGCTGTCTATCTACTGACTTAATAGCTTTAATTGCCAGAACATAATCAAGATCTCGTGAATTTGTTTGAACATATCAGCAGGCACCAAATATTTCAATGAGATCAACTTGTAGAAATAGTTATTCCCTAACTTGAGCTGAAATCACTCTGACAAAATGAGTTTTGTAGCCTAAAAGGCAACACCTGGTGGGCGAGGCCCACCGATATGAAGATTTGATTTATGAACAACCCTTTGTTGACTAAGACAGGTATTAGTTTAACATGACCGCCTTAGGTGAGCGGTCTGACTCCGTGTCTGACTTCTCCATTCGCATCGTGAATTAGGTCACGAGTGTACTTACGCTTTACTTGGAGACTTACTCTACTTCTTCTTTATTGGGAACTTTTATCCAAATGGTGACAGGACACAACAAAGTGGGCATTTCCTTTAACAGACTTTGTACATTTCAGACCACAAGTAAGAGTCATACATGAAACCAACCCCGTTCTTCCGTGTTTTATTGTCTTCTGACTTTTAGGAACGTAGGACCAGAAATTAAAGGACATGTAAGACAATCTCCCTTCAGGAAGCCAGAGCAGAAAGCGAATCTCACAGATGGTTTTGAAAAAGGGCCCCGGGTGGGCCCCCTGTGAGACCTCATGAGGGCAGTGCCATCTGACTGGCCCCTCCCCACATTCAGATGCTCAGTTCCTGCTGCAGGATCATCTAACGAGGGTTGTCTGTTGGTTGTTGGCGATGTTTCCCCCAAGCTTTCTATAAACAGATATGCAAGTGAAAATAACCCTTTCTGTGGCATTGAAAGAATAATTCCTTCCCAGTTTAGAATCACTGAATTCCTCAGAGGAATTCAAACTCTTTACAAACATAGCACCCCATCAAAATAGTCTCAAAAGAAGGTAAACACAGACGGTGTTTTCTCAGCTTTCAGAAGCAGGAAGGTGGCATTTCAGAGGCAAGAAGTACACAGAGCTCTCTGGCCTCCAGTCACTCCCCCAGAGACCACCTCTTCGGGGAGGGCTGGCAGGGCAATGGGGAGACGGCAGATAATTTGAATGTTACCTGTACCCCCATCTGGTGCTGGACTGGGCTTAATGACTCAGGCACACTGAGAAGGCTCCATGTGCCCAACAGAACTAGACCCTGGGTTACTCCTGGGGAACTCGTGGACTGAGCAACAGAGACTTGAGTAAAAGGAATTGGGCTGGGGTGGTTTCTACCCCATTTCTTTTCCTTATCTTTTATAGCCAACCAGGGTTGTTCCAAATAACAGCCTCCAGAAGGTCCTCCTAGGTCCTGACAGGCTGTGGTTCCTATGAAGCTGTTGAGGGATTAAGAATGTGCTTTGCTGCTGATTTGCAGATGTGCAAAAAGCTTAGTCTGTCAGAAGGACCATAGAAAGGAATAGTAGTCTGGGGATTTTGCTTTTCAAGTTCCTACTGTTAATTTTTTTTTTTTTTTTTCATTTTCTTTGCCTCATCTACTAACTCTTTGAGGCTTAAGAGGCCCAAAGTCAAGTTCGTCCTAATTTTAAACTTGCCTCTGTGGCTGCCCTGTAATTTTCTTTCCGCAGCTTAAATTGGGACGTGTCTCCATAGGTTGGGCTCAGAACATCTTTCTGTGAAGCTTTAGCAGACTACACTTGGTACAGCAGAGGCGCTTTGGCATAAAACTCCGGGATTCTGTCTTTGTCAGAAGACCACCATGGGAGGAGCTTCGTGCAAGTTTAGCAGATAGTGAGGGAGGAGGGGCAAACACAGCCAATCATCTCTTAAAACAGATGCATTTTAGTAGGTGCACACCAGACAACATATTCATATTCCTTCTTTGATGTGATAAAATTTGAACAATTTTTACTGAGATTATGTACCCTGGATTCTGTTTCTCTGGATGTGTACTTCCATGAAGACCACGGAGCTCCCTCGTTTTCTGGAGGCCCCGGTTCCTTATCTCCCTTCCCCGTGCAGGCTTCCTGAAATGACCTCAGGTCACCATGAGCTTTCTGTTCCTCTGAGTTTCTAGCACCAGCATGTCCTTGGATCCCTGTGGTTCTCTCTAACTGATACTCTCTGCCTTCCGTTTTGGCTGTGCCCACTACATGCCAGGCATGGGGTATGATATATAAGATGGTCTTAATGAATGGCTTTTAAATTAATTATAAAAATTATTATCCATTATAATGACCTGTGACTCAAGAATTTTCACACCATTTTAATCATGGCTACTAACAACCTCAAAAAGTTCTACTTCCATTAGAAAGATGGAATATTTATACTTGCTCTGTATAAATCTGTTCCACAAATAAAAGATAGATTTATATTTAGCTAGGAGCATGAAAGAAATAAGCAATCATAATCCTAGGTAGTTCTTTCTTCAACAATAATCAATCCTTTTTCCAGATTAGTCCACTGTAGGTAACCTGTGCATTTTCTTCAGGACCTCGATGGCCTAACACCTGCCAACACCTGAGGCCAGAAAGGTTTACATGGCCATGATAACCATTGCTGGCCACTTTGTGTTTTAAAAATTCCATGAGCACATCTGAAATGCCGCCTCCTTAGCAGCCTGCCTTCCTGCCATAGAGCAGTACCCAGTGTGGAGATAGGTATTAAATCCCATCCAAGGCGTTTCAGGGACTGATGTGCTGTGGAGGCCCTCAAATAAGGATTTCAGCCTGAAAACCACCCGCCAGCCTGGACCCCAGGGATGTAGTCTCGGGACAGCAGGGAAAAGCACCTACTCTGGGC
The DNA here is from genome assembly GCA_004026765.1 of Micronycteris hirsuta. Lineage (NCBI taxonomy): Eukaryota > Metazoa > Chordata > Mammalia > Chiroptera > Phyllostomidae > Micronycteris > Micronycteris hirsuta. Next base: position 14,352 of record PVJI01010754.1, on the reverse strand, counting down.
CTCTTGCTAAACACATCAGTCTATGGACCACCTGGTTTGTACAGGCAGATGTCAGAAACGGTGGGGGCTGGGATTTTATCCCACTTAACAAGCTATCCAGCTGGGGTGGGGGAAAAGGAGAAAACTGTACTTGAACAACATTTTTAAAAAGTTAAAAAATAAAAAATAAAAATATCAACTTAAAAAAGCAAGCTATCCAGCTGTACGTAGCTGCTCTTCTCCACATAGGAGAGTTTTTAACAATGCTTTACTCCTCCTGCTGGAAGCACATACCAGTGAAATGCATGCGGTTGGTGAGCTGAGGGTGAGGTGGTTGCAGCCTGGGGCCCCAAAGACCAGAATCCTTTGTTAGCCCCCATATAGATTTGTTAGCTCCACCCAGAAAAAAATGGTCTAGAAGCTAAAGATTCCAGCTCTTGCCCAGAACAGCCATCTCACAAACCGGGGCCGCTGGTCCCAGGAGGGATCAGCAGAGAGCCATGGGTGTGCTGGCGCGGATCCAACACCACCGCGAGGAAAACAATGCGAGCACAGCTCTGCAGGGTAATTGCTATCATTGTCATCTATGTGAAGGACAATAGAGTGTTATTATCCTTGCAGTCCTGAGAGTAGTAGTTTTCCAGACTCCTGAAGGGAGAGGGACCTCAGATACGTTGGAAAAACGGAGCAGGGGCTTGGTTGGCTGCAGAAGTAGCACAATTCAAGGCTTGGGTGAGAAGACAGAGTTGATTTGGCTCTGGGTTTTCCATGAGGCGACTCTCTTGACATGCCTCAAACGTTGCCACATCTGGCTTCTCCTGCTCCTCCTTTGTGTTGTGCTTAAATGCCACCTCTTCTGTGAAGCACTCCCAGCCTCCCCCGCCAAACACACACAGATGAGGTCTTTTCTTCCTCTGAGTAGGGTCACCACTCTTTGGCAGTGTAATTCCCTACCCTACGCTATAGCGATATGTGTACACTTCATGTTGCCTCTTCCCTGCTAGACTAGGAAGTCCTCGAGAGTAGAAACTCCACCATATTCATAGATGATTCACCACGTGGTCTTTGGTACGTAGATCACACCCAGACCCCTGGCACTGAAAGAATAAGTGAGTGCACAGGGACAGAACACAGACGTGGCCCAGTCACTCTGGAGTGCCAGTGGAAGTACCATAGCTGGGCTTCCTCACCAGAAAAGGGTCCACGCAAGGGTCCCCACTGGGAGGAGTGGTCAGAAACTCAGAGCCAGGAAACAGACAAATGAAGACACTGACTGATGGAAGGAATATCATTTCACTCCTTCCACTGGGTCCGGTTCTGCTCATAGCATTTTTTTTTTTAAATCAGGGTTGGGGTATTGTTTGTGGCAGTCACTCAGGAAAACTTAGTTAATTTTCTAACATAGTTAATATTCAGATATGAAAAATCTCTTACAGTTTAAATGGTGAATAGATGCTAATTTATACATATATACTTATGCTCGGAATGCCTAATTAATGATCTTCCGTGTCAGTCACGGTATGTTAATGAGCTCCGTTGCTCCTGGGTCATAATTGCACTGTGCCTCTCTCGCTTAAGCTGGGGAGAACGTTTTCACTGTGGATTAGCAAATGATGCAAAATAACAACAACACAACAACTAACAATTATTCAGTGATTCATAAGTTTTGGAAATGTGGAAGTATATGATCATAACAATTTAGATGTAAAGACAGCCAAAAAAAAAAAAAAAGGCAGTTGGCTATTTCATAGTTACTCTTCATTTGCTGAGTTTAAAACAAGTTTTTTTTTGGGTTTGTGTGATGTGCAGGACTATCTTTGGCCCAAACACCCCACTGGATGGACCCCCCATCTTCCCTGCGCTGAGGACAGAAAGGCTCTGCAATAGAGGGAACACCATGGATAGGCTTTATCCTGTTATTAGGTGCGTTTTGTTTCTTGGAACCCAGAAGCGTCGCCTTCTACCTTCTCTAGTCTGTCTTTCTGCTACCTTTTTAATGTATTTTGGTTTCTTCCCCAAAGTCTTGCATATTTTTTCACTGTAATCTGGCAGAGTCAGGATGGATTTCATTCCTAACTTGCCACTCTGTGGCTGTGTGACTTCGGGCAAGTTCATGGACTTCTCCGAGCTCTATTTCTTCACCTGCAATGCGGAAGAACACCAGTCATGTTAGAATAGATATGAGGAATACATGAGTTAATGTGTCCAACGCCTACTGCAAGGCATGTGGCAGGCAATAGGATTGCCCACCCCTACTCCCCATTTTTCTTCCCTTTTTTATTTCTGCCTCATAAATGGTTAAGACCACAGCATCTAGCTCGGGACTGTCTGGGTTTAACTCCTGGTTCTGCCATATTCCCGTTGTGTGACCTCAGGCCAGGTCCTCAGCCCTGGACAGCTAAAATGTCAGCACTTGGCATTTAGCAAGTATTCCCAAAAAGTCAGCCGGTATTATCTGACGGCCCCAGCAGCGGGGTGCAAACGGTCCCCCGCACATCAGTCTGTGGGTCAGGGTCATCCACTTGAAGGGTCGGGGAGCCCTTCTCCTGGGTCCGAAGCAGTGCTCCTTAGCCCTTTGTCAGGGACAGCAGGGGACACAGACTCCTGTTCTGCTGCGAAGTCGTCTCTGTGCGGAAGCCGTCTCTTCCATTTCTCCCCTCCTTTGTGGAGAAATCAGTCTTCTCTGCAAGAGGAAGCCAAGAACAGATTTGTGCTATCCCTCCTGACTGCATCTTGCTTGCTCCCTGCTTCTGTGCGGGGCGGAGTCTGGAATGTGCGATCTCTCTGTCCCTGTCTGTACTCTCCCTCCCACTCCCCCTCGGACAGGCTGTGGGAGGAATAAAGGGCTTTGGGCCAAGCCTTTCTTTGGGGAGGGGGGCTGTTTTTTCTTTCTTTTCATGCCAGAAGCAGATAGTTGAGTCTGCTGGCTGGAAGTGAGGCGTCTGAGACCGTTCACCTCGCCCTGACATTTTTAAGATAACAAATTGTTCTGCAAGTGGTATCAGAATTTGACTGCCGTGATCCTGATCTATCACTGGGATGCATCGCTTGGCTTTTTAACAATGATGAAACAATGAATTCTAACAACTGACCCCAGGCTGGCCGTCAAATTTAGCCCCTTTGGTTCCCTGACATATCCACAGCAATGGTGCAAAAACTCTACTTCTAGGGTTGTGATTTACAGATTTCAAAATACTCGGGAAAACTCACTGGATCCTTACATATCCCTGAATGGTAGATATGTTAGAACTTAGTATTCCCATTTTAGTTAAAAAACCAAACGGATGGAAGCCCAGAAGGATTAGGTGATTGTCTCCCAGTCATACAGATCTGAAATCCAGTGTCCTAATTAGAACTCAGAGATTTCAAGCCAATAGCTTTGATTAATCCGAAAAGGCAAAATGTTGCTGTAGTAACAAATTGCTCGCCAACCCCTCCCCTTGGCTTCCATGGCTGAACACGACCCATGTTGTTCCTGCTGCATTTCCAATTCGAGTCAGTGGGAGGAAGGTCAGGAGGTTCTGCTCTACCTAGTCACTCAGGGATCCAGGCTGACAGAGGCTCCCCCGTCTAGTGACACTGCCACCTCAGCATGGGACCTCAAGGTTGGCTGCAGCAGCAGCAGACAACGTGGAAAATGCACACACGCTCTTTCTCTGTCTGGAGCCCATTGGCCAGACGAGTGGCATGGCCCCAGGCTCACATCGTGGGAGCCCAGGAGGTATTCCCATACTCTCAGAAAGAAAGAGAACCAGCTCTCACGACACCCAGAAATCTCTCGTGCAGGCTTTAGGTGGTGCACTTGGAGACACTGTTCCCTACCTGGGCCCATTTGAAATTCAGCACATTTCATTTGTTTGAGAAGAACGAAAAGCGAGCACCTGACGTGTGAGGTAGTTGGCAAAAAGAAAAAAGAAACAACTCGTGATCACCATAGGTCATGTTAACCTTTCCTTTTTTGTTTCATTTCCGCTTTACTGAGATACAATTAACCAATAAAATTACAAGATATTTAAAGTGTACACCATGATGATTTTATATGCAAATACATTGTAAAAGGATTCCTCCCATCTAGTTAATTAACACATCCATCACTTCACATATTTAACTTTTTTTTGAACCTCATCTCTTAAAAATTAGAATTTTCTCTGAAAAGTAAACAGAACATATGATTTAAATTTACTGGTCCTCTGCCTCCTCTCCCCAGTCTGTTTTACAAAGAAACTTTTAGATTAATAAAGAAAATCTTCAAATTATTCCCCAGAAAAATATCAAGATTAACTCATAAAATATTTTAGAAAACATCTCAAGTCACTCTAAACGAGTTTTATTAAGCACGCAGGGTATTTCCCGGGAAATAAGTGTCTGCGTAGTTCACCCTCCGTGTTCAGGTAACTGACCTGGAGAAAAATTGCCGTCACGGTCATGAGCTGGTTTGATGCTGGAATCAAACTGTGGGTGTGGACAGCCTTTGGTGCCAAAGACTTAAGAGTGTCCAGCAATAAGGATGGGACCTGTGAGCGGAATGTAAAGTACGTGGTCCAGGGCCAGCTCCACTGCTTAAGACACTTCTCTAGCAAAGTGAATCTCTCACATCCATAACTTGCCACAGAACCAACTGTGGCCTGGACATCCTTGCGTTTCAGCTGCCCTCCCTTCCAGCCACTGGACTCCCCTGCCAGCTCCCCAGCCTGGCTCCGTGCATTCTGGAAGCAGCCGTACTTGTCAGGGCGGAGGATCAGCCCAATGCGAGCTCCCTGCTGAACACCAGTTGATGCCGCAGACATTCTTACACGGCTTTCCATGGAAGCACAGACATGTTTTCCAACCCCCTTCTCTTTTAAAATCAAGTATTTTTTTTATTAAGTGAATTTTAAAATATAAAATAGCGACCCTGAATGCACATGCTAACAGTAGGTAGAGTCGTACTTGGCACTCGTATACCATACTGTCATTTTGTAGGGAGTTCAGCCATTTTCATCTTGGTCTTGGCAGACGCTTCGGAGCTTCGTGGGTGAGGCGTTTCATTCCCTGTATTCCAAGGGTACAGACTGTGCACGGGAAACGGTATCCAAGGGGCAAGGAGGACCCACTGGGCAGGGAGAACCCACTGGGCAGGTGAGAACAGGGTTTCCCAGGCATGCCTGGGTGGGCCTCAGTCAGCTGATGCTCATCAGCAAGATGGGTTCCCAGGCTTCCTCTCGACATTACCGAATCAGCGTTTTCAGGAAGGAGGCCCAGGAAGCCTTTTTACCAAGCACTACGCCGAACTCGCGATGTGCACGCTTAGGAATAACCCAGTTCAGCAGAGGGGACAACTCCTCTCGAAGTTCAGCCTATTGTCACTGCTGGAAGGAAGGTCCCTAAGACGAAGAGAAAGTTAGCCCAAGAATTCAGATGCACCATGGGAATAGCAGCTACTTCTCCCCACCCCTGGAGTTTTCAAGAAAAGTACGGTGGTACGTATTTTTTAATGTCAACATCTTGTGCCATCGGCTTTCAGAAAAGATGCTGGGGACTCATAGAGTGTCTGTAAGCATTCTCCAGGTGGTCCAAAAACTGGAATCTTTCAGAATTTGTGTTTTTTAAATGGAACGTTTAACTGGGTCATAAATGCACCAAGTACAAAATTCAAATGGTTAAACACAGTGTATGCTGGAAGATAAGGCTCTCTGCCAGCTCTTTCTCCCTGGCTCCCAGTTTCCTTGCCCAGAGGCAACCACTGTCACCATCTCCTTAGCTGTCGGCGACACGCCAAGCTTAGATGCATGTATGTGGGCATGTGCCTTTTTAAGACCCAGAAGGTACCCATCCCATGTGTGCATCTCTGTCGTGTTCACCACCCATGCCCTTGTGTCTCGTTAACTTGATACTTTTCCTCTGATACCACCTATTTATTGAATTGGGGCAGCTAAAATCACTTTTGTGACAGTGAAACTCTGAAGTCCCCAGTGGCTTCCCATGTAAGTTTCTTTCCCTCATGCAACAGTCTGATGCGGGCGTTCGTTGGACAAGCAGCCAGCTCCTTCCATCCTGCAGTTCCTCCCTGGGTCTGGGGACCACCAGCAGGTGGATGGGAAAAGAGAAAGCCTCGAGGATCATGGGGGATCTTGCTGTTGGTTTTTATGGGTCAGCCCTAGAGATGGCAGACGCCATTTCTGCCCACATTCTTTTGTCCAGAACTAAGTCACCTATCCCCACGCAGATGCAAGAAGTCACTTAGTCAGAGGAGTCATTCAGTTGATAGGGCAGCCACTTGCCAGCATCCAGTCCACAGAGGTCAAGGGATACACATACCTGTGGTGGGTATCTAGCCACTCTGCCATAGTCTTCAGTCCCCAGTGTACCTGGCTTTCTTTTCATGACTGTAATTGGGATTCTTTTCCTTCTTGGCACATGGAAGTACAGGAGGGGATCTGGTAGGGATTTTATACCACAGGGGGAGGCCTCTGAGGGTTTGAGAACCACTGCTTTACACAGGAGGCCACAGATTTCCCCCCATCCCCCACTAGCATCTATGCCCAGGTCCCAGAACTGCACGTGTCTGTGGACTGGGAGACCCACGGCTACCTGATCCCTATTTATTTGATCTCCCCCAGCTAAATGGCTTCCCGGGCAGAGCCAGGTAGAGTCAGGAATAGAAGCATTTCAGAACCCCTCATTCCCAGTCTGCCTCTAAAACATGATAGCGATTTTATAATAGTCCTTTCTAAGCTTTAATTCTTCTCTGTCTCTCGCTGTCTGTTCTCTGTCTCTGTCTGCCTCTCTCTCTGTCTCTCTCTCTGTCTCTCTCAGTTAGACTTGCTACCTAGCAATTTCCTGGCACCATTTTTGCTTACAGAACTTTTCCTTTGCTGCTGGAGAAAAAGTGAACAAAAAACATCAGCAGTATAAAGAATGTGTAAGTTAACCGTTGGAGAGGGAGAAGTTGGTGAAGCAGCCAGAACGTAACAGCAGCGTGACCTCCCTCCCCATCCCAGCAGCCGCAGGGAGGGAGGCCTACATTGCAGAGAGACTGGCTCCCTCCTCCGTGGCTCTGCATGCGTCAGCCCCCAAAATAGAAACACTGCGAGGAAGCTGGGGTGGCAGGGAAGAGCAGGAGGAGGTGAACTGCTGCCATTCTCTGCCGTCCGGCCGGGCCTGGCCCATGAGCTGGGCTGGGAGGAGCCCTGGCTGGGGGGCAGCAGGGGAGCAGGGAGGCGAGAAGTCTAGCGTTGCCCTGATGTTTCTGCGTCTGTTTTCTCTTCCCGGCTGGTTTGCGTGGACTCTGTGGTCACTCTTCCCCATGTCAGCACATTCAAAATTGCTGACTGTAAACAGTGAAGGCGGCATGCCTGCTACTGATGAGGCCACAGGGAAAACAGCTTTGGGCCATGGTGGATTTTCTCCATGTGACATTGTCCTGGCTCCCAGCAGAGGCTCTTTTCAGGAGACAAGGCTTTACGGTTTGGGTGGAATGGGGAGAAAGAAGGAAAGAGAAGGGAAAAGAAGGGGGCTTGGCTTGTCAAAAGCTTTTCCAAAGGAAACAAATACTGGTTTTCTACTGGGTCCTTTCTTTGGGAGCCGGAAGAGAAAAGGAATTCCAACAGCTGAAAGGAGGGGATTGCCAGCAAGCAAGATGAGGATCTCACAACCAAACCCACGTGCAGATGGCACTGAGGCAGCTGTCCGCGATCTTGGGAGGAAGTGGTTACCACCATGCCACCCTGGAAACCAAATCAACTCTTCCAGTCTTTCAGGCTGGGCAGGGCGTGGAAAGGCTCGGTGGTGGCTGGTGCCACTCCTACAGGGCAGGGCTTGGCTAGACCCTGAGCTGGGCAGCAGCAGGTCACTGGGGCCCCATTTGGGGATTTCCATGGGCCAGGGCGTGTGTTTTTATAGCCTGTCAAACCACAGCCACTCACAGAGGGCGTGTGGATTCGAGCCTACGCGATGGAACCAGGGAGAGTGCATTCCCCCCCTCTAGAACATCTGCTCGTCAGAGTGTTAGTACAGAAAGCAGCTGGCTTCATTTTTCTTGTAAGAGCTACAACCAGAAACCTGGATGGGGACTTGAGCCAGTAACAGTTCGTGACTTCTTACTAAGAGGCTCCTATGTGCAAGGTGATAGAGGTGGGGTTCTGGTTTGTATTTGTTCTCAAAGGAAAAAGAGCCAAAAGGAGATATATATATGTATTATATCTCCCAATGGGGCGTGTGTGCATATTTGATATATGCCAATAGGATATATATCTCCTACACATACACATGTGTGTAACAATATATCTGATATATCTGAGATATATGTCCTAATGATATATATGTTACATATATCCCATATATATCCCATATATATATACCACATATGTCTGTGTATGTTAGTGTATGCGTGAGAGATTTAAGGAGATGGCTCACTCAGTCGTGGAGCTGGCCGGTCCAAAATCTGCAGAGCAGGCCAGTGGCTGGACCTTCAGGTGAGAGTCGATGTGGAGGTCTGGAGCCTAAAATCTACAGGCTGGCGACTCAGACAGGTTCTCTGTGTGGCAGCTTTAAGGCAGAACTACTTCTTCAGGAAACCTCCGTCTTTGCTCTGGAGGCCTTCGTTCCAGTGACTGGAGGGGGCCCACCACGGTAAGGAGGGTAATCTGCTTTACTCCAAGTCTGCCGATATAAATGGTAATCACATCCAACAAATGACCTTCACAGCAGTATCTGCAACTGGCATTTGACCAGACAGCTTGCACCCTAGCCTAGCCAAGCTGACACAGATCAAACCCCGGCTCTGGCACTACTGGCACATTGTGTAACCTGCCAGTGCCTCAGTTTCCTCACTTGCACAATGGGGATGATAGTCATCGTCTCTGCCTCCCAGGGCTCTTCTGAGAAGTGAGTGTAGTAACAAATATAAGTGTCTGTATGTAGTTAGTGCCATGTAAGCGATGGTCTAAAATATGACCATCGACGTCCTGGCAATATGAAGAGAGCAAGTCGAGGAGAGGACTGAGATGGCTGAAGAAAAGTTTTTAGAAGTAGATTATACACAGGAATTTTGCACTAACAAAGTCCATATTGAGGCCACAGTAGAGTGCTGTCCTTTAGGGAATTCTGTTCACAATCCTTTCAAACCAAGATGGAGCCTCCCCGAATTAAACCACCTTCTGCACCGTGGTTAATAGTGCTGTGGAGAACTTCCTGGGTATTAATAATGAGCTAATACACCTATGAATGTTAAATGTCTTGGAAGCAGTTTCCTGATGAGCAAATAGCAGATGTGGCAATGGCCATGGTCTAATTGCCCGAGAGGCAGTTAAATGTAGTTTTTAGTCCTTTTCTAAGCAGTTATTTGAAAGCCGAAGTATTTTCCCTAAATGCCCATCAGTTGTCCTTAACGGCCCAATAAAGTGTAGGGGTGGGTAGAGTAGAAGGCGTGTTTAGGAGTGTGTTTGCTCCTGATGCATCTAATTCATCATTGTCAGTCGTTGGTGTTTTCTACGTAGGTTTTCATTTTGTACACCGCATGTCTGACTTTCTCATGGAGACTGGTGCCTTCTTTTGTTCTGAACATTCTGATGAAAAAATAACGCTAGGTATCTTTCACTGCGATCTTCTGTGTGTCAAGCACCACATTAAATGCTTTACATGTGATCACATGTAATCTTCCGAATCATCCAACACAGCGGGTTCCATCACTACCCCTATTTTCCATGTGAAGTAACTGAGGCTCAGAGAGGCCAACTTGCTCCAGGCTCGCGACAGGCAGCTGGATTCTAGGTAGCAGGTCCACAAAAGCCCAGACACCTTACTGCTATTGCCTAGTGGTCTATAAGGCCCACAAATGACAATCTGCCCTACCTTCTGCTAGTGCTTGGAGGGGTTTTGCAAGGTGTGGGTTGAGCTGTTCTCAGGTCCACAATTCTTTTATTAAACAGTACTGAGTTCAATCTAGTGCATTAGGAAATTGTAATGTCCATGCCAGTATTGTTAGTGTTTCACTGAGCAGGAGTTTCCCCAGCTCCTGACAGCCGCATAGGTTCTCTGCCACAGACAGATTTCATCTCTGGGGGTGACATGGGACAGCCCTTGTAGACGCTGGGACCTAGGAATTGGGCTGTGGCTGGCTGTCCGTGTCCGCTTAGCAAACGCCACTTCCCTGCCTTGAGAACAAGAGGAAAATACCACTTAAACAGTGGGTAAGACCTAGAGGAAGAGCAAGGCAGGGATACAATGTACCAGAGATGGTAAGAAAACCTCCACTCCAAACCAAAAATTAAAGCAGGACAATTTTCATGTCTGTCACATGTTTATTTTCAGAAAGAGTGGTTCTTTTATGTAAAGAAGACACTGGCGTATCAATGACTAAAGTTAAAAAACAATCAGAGGCTGCGCAATGTGGAGAGTCTTCCTCTATATTTAGAATGAAACTTCGTGTTTTTACTGTCAGGATGTGAGCTTAATTATAGCGTGTTGCAAACTTTGCTTTTGTAAAGGGTGTGTGTGTGTGTGTGTGTGTGTGTGTGTGTGTGTGTGTGTGTGGTTTGCTCTGCCTGGAAAAGTTCAGGTGTTATTATTTTGTTTCTTTCTGAAGCATCAGGAGAGTTGAGGTAAGGCGCATTCAGAAGTATGGTGCTTCTTGACCCTCGGTGAACTGCTAAGCTCCCGATGTCAGCTGCGCGTCTTAGTCCTCTGTTTCTGCTCGTGCCGTACCGCTTCATAATATTTATTGAATAAAACCAGGGATGTCAGCTGAGCAGTTTAGAAGGCTTTCATTTTTTATTTTTACTTAAGTAATGTGTTAATTCTGGAAATACGTGTTTTTGGTTCTAGTGGAAATAAATTTTCTCTGGCATGGAAACTTACACTTCAAAAATTCTGTATTTCTTCATTCTGTTATCCCTGGAATTAGCAGTTACAGGTATGTGTTTGTTCTGGTTATTTCTTGACTCTGCAGGGATTATCTTTGTGTGTGTGTGTGTGTGTGTGTGCGCGCGCGCGCACATCTCTGTATTTAGCATCAAAACCGTTATTGCACTGAGACTGTTCGCATTGTCCGGCTCATTACGTAGAAAGTACTTGGCTCCAGCCTAAGTCCTCGTCTCAACCATGAAAACCAGCTCAGACCCATGTTCCACGAGCCTGGATGGTTTATCTAGATAATTAATAAACCCCTTCTCACCTTCAAAAATAAACTCTTTTAATATGAATCTGATGCATATATTATCTTTAGCTTCTGAATATAAGATTTTATCACACCTTGCATATAAAGTTTTCAATATTAGGAATATTGAATGATTAGTTCAAAAGAAATTAAGGTGAAACCATTTACTAAAGATAAAACCATTCATGCACGCTCACTCAGTTTCCTTGGTATTTTCCATTCCGATTCCACCATCAGACCATTTGGGGTAACTTAGCATTTTCCCGTTGGCAGGTGTGTGATGCTAAAATAGAACGCAGTTAACCAGGACCCAGGAGATGCGGGGTGCACACACTTACTAAGGAGTAAACCACTGGCTCCCTATTACCACCGTTAAGTCCCAGGCAGCACTACCCACTTTTTTGTTTGTTTGTTTAATAGTGACTTCTTAAAAACTGCACTCTGAATAAATGCTTTGGAATGCTGATGTACGTGGATCAGTAGATGAAACTGTGCTGGCAAAATCAGAATCTGGAGGAATTCATACATTTCAAAAATTTAAATACAATATAGATTCAGTTTTATTCATTGTGGGAAAAAGTACGCTGGACATTTGTTCCATACCTACCTAGCGTCAGGCTGTCTAAACCCAGGGAAAGTTTGTGGAACCAGTTGAAAGTTAACACGATGATTTGTTAACATTTCGTTATCTTTGTTCAATTGCAACTGTGACTTTAAGTTATGTCTGGAAGACTACAAGGGTGTCATAGTATATAGGGGCGGGCAAAAGTAGGTTTACAGTTGCAATACAAATAAATAATACAATAATGGATAAGTAATAATACAAGAATAAGCGCTGTGTTCCACGTCCTCACAACTGCAAACCCGCTTTTGCCAACCCGGGTACTGGCTTCCCTGCGGTTTGATTTTAGCCGTAAAGATACATGTGTGGCAGTTAAAAGAGAGGAACGGGCATCCAGCAGCCGTCAATCCTTAACACCAAGGATGAAGCTTTGTGCTGAAGGATAAATCTTTTCAAAAGTGTTCCTTAAAGTTTTTGACAAAGTCACATCTGGTGCATCGCTGGAAATCATTTAAACATCTGAATTCATCAGAGGCAAGTAAAATGATAATTCAAATAATCTGCAGAAATAGAGTTATTTACTTCAGAATAATTCAGCCTTAATCAGGAAACTGAAATGTTAAAAGCAGGGAAGCTCATCACTCCTTCATCATCCATGCAGATGAGAGGAGAACGAGCAGGGGTGAGGAGCGGGGCAGGGGTGGTCTCGGGGAGGAAGCTGCCAGACTGGACTTGGGGTCAGAACCGCCCACAGAGCAACCCCCGCCCCCCGCCACCACCGAATCCTCCCTTTGGGCCTGCAGCCTTGCTGGGTAGTGCCGTGTTGCATTCCAGACTCTCTGTAGTAGATAATCAGCAGATGGGGGCTAAGCGCCACAGAGGTAGCTGTTTAGCTCATAAGATCCGCTGTTGCAAGAAGATCCCCATTGTACTTATGCTAAGCAAGGTAATCACAAGCATTGAATGTGGACACTGAATCCAACTCATACACATCTGCTGCTGGTCCTCATTCTTTCTATGTAGGTTTTAGCCGAAATGATGCTCTGCGTAATCCCTTGGATCCAGAGCTGGTCTTGTCTTAGAATTCCAGGGGTGCTACACTGGGCTCATCTCCTGGAATCCTAAACCATCCTCATGTGCCCTTCCACCAGAGCCCACCTCCCATCCCAAGGCTCAAATTGCATTCACGTCCTATTCTTCACTAATACTCATTTTGTTTCTTCTCTGCTTGTTATTTTCTGTATTTTCAAAGCATGGACATTTTTGCTTTTCTGGCCCCGGCAACTGGTGACCTCTCTGGAGCTGATACCAAGACCCATCAATGTGGGTCTTCTTTATTCTGCTTGCCTCGATGACACCTGGCTTCTGCAATCTGTTCTTTTGCCTCCATAAGCTGTAATGATTATACACCCTTGTTTCCCCGCAACCAGAAGACGCTTTCTACTCTTTACTGCTGTGTGATTGGAGGGGCAAGGTCCTGTTCAAAACAACCCTATATTTTAAGTTTATTTTTATTTTGATAGAATCTTTTTATTTAACTAAAACATTATTTTTGATTTTTGTCAGCACCCCATTTCACCTGTATAAATAAAATAAATTTTGATTGGATATGTTTGTTTTAAAAAGTATGTGTTTCTTTGAAGAAGAATAGAGATCAAAATGCAAACACATTTCTATAAACATTTTACCTTGGCAAAATTTAATATCAGTTATTTTGAGTCATGATGGTTGTTCCCCTAATAGAGCAGAGCAAAAAAATGTTGCCCAAATTAACCTGTCAAACTGAAAATATTTTGTCTCTCCGTGACTTCACAGATATCTGCTTTATTTAGCTTCAAGGAATAAACTAACCAAATCATGATTCAGTTTTCTAATGTAACTGCGCCAACATGTGTTTCTGTGTGGTTTATACATATAATCTGTACCTTTTTTACATGAGAAAACTATAAGGAATATATACAACAGGAGCATACCTTGCTGAGAAAAAATAACAATGAAATTCTATTTCCAGGACATACGATTTAAATCATCTCTCTGATGAGTGACTTAAGTAGGATGCAACCTAGGACACAGAGGGCCCAGTGACCTCATGCTGTGATCATGGAGGGACTGTCAGGTGAGAGGTCAGCTCCGGTCCCTCTGGACAGGGCCATGTCCGGCTTCCTCACAGAGAACTTGCTTCAGTCATCACGGGTGTTCCCAGGGACAACACGTGTGTGGCGAAGAGAGGGTGGGAAGCATGGCAGAGTGAGTGGCAGGGGCCCCTGCATCTCAGTGTGGCTATGAGAGAGCGGAATGAAAGCCTCGGCCTGGCGCTCTCCTGGGTGCTACCCTACTTTGTTTGGGGGCTTAAGGTTTTTACCATGACGTAAGAGAGGACTGTCGTTCATCCCATTGTGTGCAGTTGTGGGGGCATATTAGACCACACGTCCCAGAGGCCAATCATTGCTCTGTGTCTTGCCCTAGGGAGGTTTAGCAACCTTCTGAACACACACACGTGTGCAACACCTGCTCACACACACATGACATATGCACACACTAGTGCACAGGCCTTAGTTGGTGTTTGGTCATTATTATTATTCTTTATGACCCAGAATCTTCCCCCCACCATGAACAAAATTGACTCCAATACCACCACCATCACCACCAACCAACAAGTTAAAATTACCCTTGTTTT
>PVJI01010753.1:0-58920 GCA_004026765.1 Micronycteris hirsuta | reverse complement strand
TTCAAGCAAGTTCGTTAATTTTTCGTCGAATTCTGAAAGCATCCTTATTACAAGGGATTTGAACTGTGCATCTGATAGGTTGGCTATCTCTTGGTCAGTTAGCTCTGGGGTTTTGATCTGTCCCTTTCTTTGGGCCATTTTTCCCCCCTCGGTGCACCTGTTACTGTAAGGGGGGCGGAGTCTTGGGGCTCCCCTGTGCAGGGAAGTTCCCGGTAGTTGTGCTGGGACCGTAGCCTCTGGGGGCAGGGCCTGAGCGCACAATGGCACCTTCTCCGCTCTCCGCACCCACACCGCCTCCTGCAAGCACTTCGGGCCCCTCTGCGCTGGCTCCGGGGTCGCTCCGGGGTCGGTGGACGGGCTGCACAGCTCCAATCCCCCGAGGGTCTCCCCAGCGAACTTTCCTGTGAGGCCCAGGCGTTCCTCTGGCAGCGGACTCCGCCCCCTCGCCTGCTCTCGATCTGCCGTTGAGTTGAGCCCCGCCTTCCCCCAGGTTCTCTCTGCACACGAATGCAGACCTGCTGAGTCCACCGGTCTCTCGGCCCCGCTGGGTCTGGATGAGCCGGGTACAGACCAAGCTTCAGTCGGTCCCCGTCTGGGTGAGCTTCAGCCCCGCGGGGAACCGCCCCTCCAACCGCGGACCTGCCGTCTGCTCACCTGCTCGCCGCGGAGTCACCGAGCACTCTCCCTTCGCTCTGCACCTTCTGGCTCACCAAACTGGATGAGTGTATCTTCTTTAATTCCTTGGTTGTCAGACTTCCTCTCAATATGATTTTCTGTCAGAGCTGGCTGTTTTTGGATGTGTAGATTTCTGTTTTTTCCCCTTGTTTGGCTGTGCGAGGCGGTATGGTGCATTCACCTATGCCGCCATCTTAGGAAGTCCTGATTCCTCCTTCTTTCTTAATTACATAATTAATTAATGGGAATGGTGGTCATGACGGTAACGATGTGCCCAGCTCAAAAATTATATCTCCTAATTTCTTTGCAGATAAATAGGATTAAATGACTAAATTCTGCTTAACGAGCTATTGAACAACACATTGATTGGGTTGGAACTTGTCGGGTTGGACGCTGGAGGGACATTTCTTTTAAAAGGTGCAAACTTAGCTAGCACGCAACTTTTGCTCCTTGCTCTTCTCTTTCTTTTCACTTGAAACAAGAACATGGGTCAGCCCCTTCACAACCAGAAAAAGATAAACACAGGCAAAGATGGCAGAGTGGAGAATGAGGAGGAGCCTGGATCCATGGAACTATTCCAACAGCCCCGAGCAGTCTCTTCCAGACTCTTAGTGACTTAAGAATGAAACTACTTCACTATTTTAAAGTTTCTGGTTTCTGTAACCAGAAGCTGATATAATTTCAAAGTGGTAAGGAGATATACTTAAAAAAATAAAATATGGAAGTATCTATTTTTTAACCTAAACTACAAAGAGTAAAACTAAATCATTTTTCTTGACTATCACAGAAAAGAGGGTAATAAAGGAAAATCTTAAGGAAAAAAAAGAAAGTCTCATGGACACAGACAACAATATGGTGATTGTCGGAGGGAAGGTGGATTGGGGGAGGTAGAAAATGGTAAGGTAGGATAAGTGGTGATGGAAGACTTGGGGTGGTGAACACATAATACAATATACAGATGATATATTGCAGATCTGTATACCTGTAACCTATATAATTTTATTAACCAATGTCACCCCAAAAATTTAATTAAAAAAAGAAATTTTGGGGAAAACTAAATTATAGGTGTATGATTCTTTTTTTTTTTATTATTTTATTTATTTATTTTTAGACAGAAGGGAAGGGAGGGAGAAAGAGAGGGAAAGAAACATCAATATGTGGTTGCCTCTCATGAGGCCCCCACTGGGGACCTGGCCTGCAACCCAGGCGTGTGCCCCGACTGGGAATCAAACCGGCGACCCTTTGGTTCACAGCCTGCACAATTCACCAACATAATTTAACATAATTTTTATCTGCTGATTAGCAACCTAATTTCATTGGCAATTTAATTTCCCTTTGCTGCATAACATAACATTTGAAATCTTGGGGATTAGAAAGTGGCTATTTGGGGGGGTGTTGAGGCAGGGAGGTGATTATTCTACCTACCACACTATGCCTGCTCTTTGTATCTACAGATACAGATTTACAACCAATTGGGTTAAAATTACAAATATTGTGAGTGAAGCAAACTGCTTCAGGTAGGAAGTTTCCTATCATTATCAGTGTTTAGTCATAAACTCGATTTGCAAGCATAATCTAGGATTGTGTTACCAATATAGTAGCTACTTGCCTTATGTGGCTATTTAAATTTTAATTAACTATTTCCTTAGTTGCACTGGCCACATTTTAAGGGCTTAATAGCCGTGTTTTTGGACAGTGCAGATATAGAATATTTCTATCTTTGTAGAAAGTCTTTTTACAGCACTGCTCTACTCAGCGTGTGGTTCCGAGACCAACATCTCTCCTGGGATCTATACCCACAGTGACATTTTCAGTGTATGACTTAGGGAACATCCCAACATCAAACCAAATGCCATGAAATTCTAAGTCTTTCCTGGATTCTTTCTTTTTAAATTTGCTTTTCCTCTTGATTATAATCTCAAAGTGAATTTGGTCATATTAGTCTTGATGATCTTGCACTTCCTCATTTGCTTTACTGTGAATGTAAATGATACATAGAGAACTGACTTTTTAATGAAGAAAATTACCCCAAAGAGGCACAAATGAAAGCATGCGAAGAATATTCTAGATCAGTGATCATCTTCCTTATGTGTCTAATGGCACAAAGACTTAGAAATACTAACATAATCACCCAAGAAAACACCCCTGTGTCAGCTACTACTGTTAATTAGTAAAATACCCCCAAACATAGTAGTTTAAATAACCAATTTATTTTATGATTTTTGTGCATTGGGAATGCAGTACGGCTGAAGCTTAGTAGTTCTCTCTTGGGGTCTTTCACGTTGTTGGAGTTAGATTTGGCTGGCGCTGCAGTCACCTAAAGGCTCCCCCCAGCAGAACACCCAGAAGGACGCACTCCTGTGGCTGGGAATGATGACCATTTGTGACCATATGGGCTGGCAGCTCAGCCGGGGCTGTGGGCTGCAGCACCTGCCAGTGACGTCATCAGTATTTAGTTTCACTTCAAAGGGATTTCTTACGTCGTGGATAGTCTTCCTCAAAGTAAGTGTCTCAACAGTATTAAGAGGAAGCTGAATGCCATGTTCTGACCTAACCTCCGAAGTGACACCCAATCACTACCATAGAGTCTATTTCTGAAGGCAGCAGAGATCAACCAGGATGGGTGATAAACCTTGTGTCTTAATGGGAGACATATCAAATGATTTTCAGACATTTCTGAAACTACCACAACATCTAATATGTGGAATTTGAGCCCAGGCATTTTCATTATAATTCCAGCACTCTTTAACCAATGTGTCTATTATGTTCTACATTGATTTAGAAAAAGCAAAGATATCCCTCTGCATTTTCTTTAGTCATTATTAAGAAAAAAAAGTAAAATCAGTTAGTCTTTAAAAAATATACAAAAATGTAAGGAAGTCCTTAAAAAAAATCAATACTTATCCCAGAGTCAGTCTTAGGAATCTTGCAAAGAAGATGAGGTGTTTCTGGCTTGCCTTCCATGGTTGTGCCTCTGTCCAGTTCTGTCTGTTTTTCTTTCCATCTTCATGTCCTCTCCTGTTCTGCAATTCCTTTGCCACAGATGGTCTGTGGCTCATTTCACAGTATTCATCATTCAATTACGCAGATTGCAGGCGGCATATTGTGTGGGCATACCTGCCCTTTAACAAGGACTAAAGAATAGATTCTAAAGGTGAATTGCCAAGTACCGATAGAAGCAACAGTGGAGATATTTTGGAAACAGTCATACAACCTTGAGCAACTTTTAAACTTTTTATTGCTCTCATCTTTAAAATGAGAAAACTGGACTAAGGTGTCTTTCTTGACTCAAATATTGTGGTTCCACACTGGAAACTTTGGGGTGAATAGAGATACCACTGTCTCCAAGGACACCGTCTCAAAGACCTTTCGATCCCATCACAGCATCAGGCCAACTTAAGCCCCAGAGATAAATGACTCAAATGCAAGCAGCCAGGGGGCACTTTTGTCATGATGTACATTTGGCAATCAAGCTCTGAGTGACATCCAGCTCAGGAGCCTCTCCCAGCCCAATGAATAGCTTCTTTGTAGTCCTAATAACTCTTATGATTTAAAACAGGATAAAAAATTTGCCCTATTAAATTAGATATCCATTTTTCTAATGTTCTTTCTGTTTTAGGTGAGAGGCACCTTCTCTTTAATTTGAGAGGGGAGAGAGCTGAGGTCGAATTCAATGAGGTTTTTTCATTTAAGGGGAGGAAAATCTCATGAACACATTTTTCATAAAATGTGTTTTGAGTCACAGAATCATTTCTGAAGGACATCTACACCATAGTACTTAGCATTCTCCATGATGTATGTTCGGTATGCAGGTCACAGTATAGTAAAGATGACCAAGAGTTATCACTTATTTAACATCTGCAAAGACCGGATACTGAGCTGTGTAATTTCATTCAAACCTCTCAAAGGCAAATGGTAAGGACTGAGGCCAGGACTTTCTCTCCTGTCTGTTTGACTCCGAAGCCCAGAGCTGTACTGAGAAATATTCCTTTCAAGTTGCCACTGAAGATAATGTTAGAGATTAGGATTGTGTTGTGGGTTGCTTTGTGAATTGCTTGTATTTCAGAGGCACTGGTGATATCTCTGCACCAAGGGTAATAAAATTCCTTATCTTTGGTCTCTCTCTTGATCAATATTTCTGTGTCCAAGGGGGCTTGGTACTATTGAATTCTAATGAAAGAATCCAGATCCCCTGAGGATAGAAGGTATAATAAGAACTGATAACCTGAACCCACCCATAGTTAATGAATTCATGCCAGTCTTAGGTTTCTCTGTCAATAAACTAATATTCTTCAGGCATTCTGCAGAAAAGAAGAAAGAGTATTTTATAAGAATAAATTGAGAAATTGAAACTTGAAGAAAATAGGAGACAGCATCAAAAACAGACATCATCCTCAAAGCTTTCTGGGTAGAACAGTGAACACACTATGTAGTCTACATGGCAACCAGGGGCACTCAGCCTAGACTCTTCTTAGAACAATCACTGACAATAGAAGTAAAAGCACCATCAGAGCAAAACCCAGGAAATGATCGAAGTAGCAATCTGTTAAAAGCTAACTTTCAATATCTTTAATGTCAAAAGATAATGTATGGCAAGCTTTCAACCTAAGGTATGGCAGCCATCTGCAAGTTAACATGTAAGTTCCCAGAGTCTTAACCTTAACCAATAGCAAATAATAAGTCAAATTTAAGTATAATCCCCTAGAAAATAGAATAACCTTTAGTATCATGATTTGCTATGATATTAAAAAGATATCAGGTCATCCATTTGCCTCATGCCAGGTGTTGGATTATTAACAGTGGGAAACAGAACAAAAAGAACACGGAAACTGTGAAATCACGGTCTGTCCCCCCTTCTCAGGATACAGGGAGAACTTGGCTGTGTCCGTTTACCTTCCTGAGGCCGATCCTCTGCCTCAGACCTTTCTGCAGCCAGGTGGCTCCAGGAATTCCATCCACCAGGGCGGCCCCTTGTCAGCTCTAGCCCCAGAGAGGAGCCAAGTTCTCCTCAATTCTCGGATCTCCAAACTTCTCTAGACGCCACTGCCTCCCTTGCTGGGGGCTAATGACAGGCTGTGAGGTGGGGGAGGGAGCAGAGCCCCTTCTGCTCAACTCTCACCAGCGTCTAATGCTCGCTTCCTTCCCCAATTCGTTTTTCTATGGCTAAGAGGGAGGGTTGAGGGGGTAGGAGGGAAGTAAAAACTGGCTCGACAAGAGTTCATTCAGTATCTTTCTTCCATATACTCTCTAGAACCAGGCTGAGGCTTTTGAACTGTCATCTCAAACATAGCACCTTCGTTCTCATATCTGGAAAACCCTTATGGTTCTCAAAATTTGTCTAAGGTCAGAGTTAAGACAGCATCCTGCCAGATCAATCAAATGGCATGTCATCGGTAGCTTGGTTCCACGAACTCTGTGTTTTCTCTATAATGTAATGCTAGATACCACTAAAATTCACACCATAGAATATTAAATGATATGTGAGGTGAATTTTCATTCTGAAAAAAATACTATATGCAATAGATACACAGAAAAACATCCATCAAGAAACTCTTAGTGATTATCTCTAGGGGTGAGATTATGCATGGCTTTAATTTTATTCTATTTTTTATTTTTTTGCGTTTCCAAAATGTCCTCATGAATATGCATTACTTCTATAATAAAATAAATTTAACAGAAAATAGTGCTAAATGAGCTAAGGCATTTTCTCACCCAAAGGGGCTCATGACTAGGAGACGTCATTCTCTTGGGGCCCCGTGGGAGGTGGGCTCCATTCCGGGGCTGATTCAGGAGCCCTCAGTCCTCCTCCAGGTTCAAAGCTGAGTAAATCCAAGGCTATTTTGGACTAGAGTGTTCTTTGAGCAGCAGCTGGGGGTGGAGGGTAGCTCAGAACAGGAAGGAAACCCCAACGCAATACTGTGAATGCTGAGTAAACAATGAAACAGCTATTGACTGCACTACCTTAGGTTTTATGATGCCATCTGTCAGGAGTTTCCAATTATAACACAGTAAAGTCTGTGGATGACTGAGACTGGAAGTTTTCAAAAGGAAACATCAAAGACACATGGGAAGTGTGGAAATAAGATGATGACAAATTGGATGGCCTTGGAAGGCTCTAGAACATATAACAGAAGTGGTAGCAAAATGTGGCACCTAGAAGCCTAGTACATATGTCATGAAGGGTTCTCCCACAACCATGGTGCCTTAAAGAGCAAACGCAAATGGCCGTCTAGCAGACAGGGTCCTTCCTGAGTCCTTCCCCACTGTGCCACCCTCCCCCCTTTCTTCTGAGAATTAGACCTCTGCCTGGGCATTGTCTAAGGCAATGCCGAACTGATTTCTAGCTTCATCTAGAAAAAGTTCCAAAGGGTGTTCTTAAGATCCTGTCTAAGAACATTAGAAATGCTGTCTTGTGATGGGCCAGTGTGGCTGTGTTCCTCAGTCATTCTCAGCAGCACCGAGGCCTGCTTCTCGGGAATCTATAGCTTCTTTTGTGACTTCATAAGGATTCATATTAATGCTACACTATTAAATTTCCTTAAGAATGCATTTTGGAATTATCGCTTAGAAAATAATCCAAAACCCCTTTGCACAGAATGTTTTTAGGGTGAATCATCTTTTGGATAATAAGTTTTTGGGAGCAGTGCATGTTACAAAATGAATTAAACTTGAAATCAAGGTCCAAAACTGTTTTTCACTACCAACTTGGACAAGCCTTTTAACCTCTGTGAATCCCTGTTGTCGTATTCCTAATGGAAAAAAATAATTTCTGCACTTTTTTGATGGCCGTGGAGTAAATGAGAAATTTTATAATGTATTTAACAAATATCAAACCCTCTTTTCCACTTATTATTCATGCTGAAAAATAATGTTTTTCTATATCTTTTCCTGAAACCCCATTTTTTCAAACTTACTGGTAGTATATCATCAAGTTCTATTCCTTCAAAGTCTGGTGAAGAAATTACCCTCCACATTTAATCATCACAAATACATAGATTTTTGACAAGATTCTCCACTAATGTTTATCATTTCAGGTCAGTATTCCACTTTAACTGTTTGTCTTCATGTACGGATCCTTCTGTTCCCTATGATAGGGCCGGAGCCCTTTTGGGAAATGATGGGAAAGATTTCCCTACTACAACCATTTCCTGTATATAGGTCAATGTCAACATGTTAAACATTCCTAAAATTTTGACTAGAGTATACACAAAACTTAAAATGAGAACTTGGAGATCAGATTAAAATTATATTGTTGTTGTTAAGAATTTATCATTTCATCCTTTATCACCTTGGATAAGACCTTTTTAAAATTAAGAGATGTAGTAGTCCTATCCTTAAAGCTTACAAACACGATAGAAAGGGTGTCGTACAGAAGAAGCACAATAAGAACATTTATAAAAGGTTGAAAAAAATGCTGTGAATCACAGAAGACCCATCATCCCCATCTCTACTATCACACAGTTAAGGGAATAAAAACACAAAATCCCTACAAATTTATAAAGCTTAAAATTTTTATATAGAATAAAATTTCGCTTCATTGCACCTTCTTTATATTCCCCTTCTAATTCAAATGCTCCCCCTATCCATTATATAATTACCCATTATCCACAGCGTGCTAACGATGGCCATCTCCAAAAGGGGAGAAGGGAGCCTTGGTGCTGGCCTTGTTGACTTAATCCAGGGACTTTAACATCCCCTGGTAGGCGGGGACCTGTTATTCTAACTAATCAGAGGTGAGAATTCTTCCTGTGAACCAACGTGTCTCTAACATCTTGGTGCCCATAATTCTGCTCCGCAGACATATCTCCCACCGCGATACCTAGCATCAGTGTATCAGACAAACACTCCAGTACATAGTCCTGACTGAGCAGAGGAGAAGGCTGCAAATTCCATTTCTGGCTCCGTGCTTATCATGCATAAGACTACCACACTTTCTAATTTCCAATAAGATGCAGAATTTCTCCAAAAGTATAGGGTGTCGGAGAGTGTTTTTAACCACTCCAAAAGATTTTTTTCTTGGTAAAGAAAAAGAAAGAGGAGTGCTAGCCAAACTGACAATCTAGGGTGGGGTAGGATTAGGGGAGTGTTGAAATATTCTCTGAATTCTTTACTACCAGAAATCAAGTGCTCTCATTGTATTTCTTTGCAGGTCTCTTCAACCCAATGTATGATGTAATTAATGGAACAGGCTGTGTAGACTCTGAGTGTTTAGAGAGAAGAGACTTCAGCTTGGTTGATGAATTAGGGAAAGTTTCATGGAAGAGGAAGGGTTTCAGCCAATGAAAGATAGTAAAACATTTCAAAAGGCACAGGGTGTGAGCAAAACGTTTTTCAGTATTGAAGACAAAAACCTGATTCACACCAAAGTAACTTAATGTTTACAGTGTTCCTTCATTCTAAGTTTTCCATAAGGTTTGTTTCCCCACGTTCTCCAAACTGGAATGACACAGAGACGATGAATTGCTTAAACTGTGTTCCCATTAACTGCAGCCTCTTTATTTAGCTGAGAAAATAAATGTATCTTAAGTGGCTAATTTAGATGTCTCTTCCTTTAGCCACATAGATTTTAAAGTTCCTACTTTGTGAGAAAAATCGTATAATAAAAACTCTACCTGGTTATTTTTTAAATTAATCACTATATTTAAAAAATCGACCCCAGAATTTCATGCTAAGTATATATATTGGAATAATAGTTTTATTGCTTCTATTGTAAGGCTAGTGCCAGTTTATCCATTTTGCAGAATTTATAGCTTACGTGTTTCAGTGTTGCTATGGTTATCCCGGCTTCTTCCCTGTGCTCTGTTAACAATGAATATTTTAAAGATCTTGTACTCGATACTCTTACTGATGGCTTTTTCTACTTCATGTTATGAAGCTGGCATCAATATCTCTTTCCTTCCACTCCAGTTGTTTATGAGAATGTATGGTTTCACTGATTCAAAGCCTGAAAGAAGTCTTGTTATGGGTAAGCCAGAGTCTCAATGCAGATAGAGAAAGGACCCTCAGAAACAGGTCCCACTCATGAGGTTAGGAGATGTTAACCTTTGGTTTCCCCCAAATACAACTTGATAATCTGCCACTTAACTCTTTCTAGTGTGACGCTCTTACCCTTCTCTTCTTTTATCTGTCTCAGGCCAGGAACCTGTGACTTTCCTTTTATCCAGAGTCTTGCCTTAAATGGAGGAAAATAAAAAGCTTGCGCTTGTGTCTGACAGCGGGAAACCTCAAGAGAGAGCTAAGTCCACAGCAACGGGTCACACATTATGAGTTATCAGGAATTATAGAAGGTAAATAAGGAAGTACATGAAATTCTTCGTGATGCTTGAAGAATCACACTCTCCTGCTAAATCTAATCTTAGTAGGACAACCACTGTTATAATGATTTATGTTTAGATGGAAGCTGGTGGTGTAAAGAATAAAGATTGGAAACTGGGATAGATGTTGTGTTTCTATGAGCTCTGGTATGACTTTGAACTTCAGTTAGCAAGCCTGTATTTCACATTATTTCTCCCTAGGTTCTCTGGAGCCTGGGACATGTGTGACCTTTGTGGTTTAAAGACCAAGTTCTTCCAAGGGCATAGATAACTGAGTCAAAGAGGCTACAAATAGGACTATAAATGGACATCCTTTCTCCAACCATTTATTTCAAAGTGTACGAACAAGTCTAGGTTTCTAAAGGAAATAGCTTAACAGTTTTTCATGGGTGCTAGCATGCCTTTGAACTTGCTTGAACTAACTCAAGAACAAGTTCACATGGTCTGGTCTCTAATGGTAGTTATTAGGGGTGCGGCGCAATCAGCAGCAAAGTTCGTGGTGGGGGCTGGTCACAGCACAAGTGGAAGAAATGGAAGGAAGGACAGTGCACAGAGTTCCTAGGAATGAAGCCTAGAGATGGCATGTTTAATGCTGAAAAATTAGACTCAACGAGTGGGTAGATAGCAGGGAGCCACTGGGGGGCTCCTTGTTTGTGAGAAAAGAGAGTGAGACCATCAGATTTGTGTTTTTAGGAACATTGTTCCAGCACTAAAAAAAGGTGCTTTGAAGAGAGAGAAAATTGGCTGCAATAAGACCCCCAAACTGGAACCTTTTACATCAGTCTATGTGGGGATGAGCTAAAGGAATACAACATGATCTCCAGCTTTGGTGGTAGATGGTGGTGTCATTCACCAAAATTAGGAGAATTAGGAAAAAGAATAAGACAGTGTTTAATGTGTTGAGTTTCCTGAGGTGGGGCAGAAGGAAGAGCATAGTAATTAAAAATATTTCAAGTCAATAAAATAGAAGAACCAGAAGTCATTACTTACATTCTATACCAATCAATGTTGTGATGAACCATGGTTTGGGGTGGGTTAAGGAGAAGTTCCTACAAAGTACCATCAGCCTAGTGTCTATGATGAGCTCATGTAGACTTGATCATACTCACCTGCTCTCTGCAGAGCCAAAGAAAGAGCAATGAATACTGCAAACATTATTACTGCAGTCCGCAGATCTGCGCCAAGGGGCCCTGGGATACCATATCAAGCACATGAGGACACTGCAGCATTTTATACATGTTTAATGATAACACAGCAGTATCTGTCAAATGCTCTTAACAACATCATCAAGTTATCTGGACCTAACTATACAAACAAATATGTTAAGTATTACTTTGACTTAGGGATACCACAAAAGAATTATTGAGTCACTAAGGACATGGTGGATTGAGAAAGTTTAAAAACATTTGTCCTATTAAAATATTCTTGACAAATTTCTCATTAACTCATCACAAATTCCACTCTCTAGAATCATAGATGGGTAAATACATACCAGAATTTGCCTCATTTCTACTACTGATAGTCAAAGACAGGTTCTCCCACAATAATTCTTCTCAAATTTGAGCAACCAATAATGACTTTACAATAGCATTTAAATCTGGATATTTCCCATTTGGACTTTGGAATTTTGCAAGTGTTATTCACCTGGCTTAGATTTCATGTTAGCTCTTCCATAATTTTATCAACCAGGTAACTCCCCACACTGGCCCAAACATGAAATGCATAAAGATGATTTTGTTTTACAATAATCCATGGATAAAATGTACTCGCTATACCAAGCTTAATTTTTTTTTTCTCAGATAGGAAATCTACCAGTAGAGTTAAAATACTGGTTTTGGTATCTCATTCTTCTCAATTCTTTTGCACCATTAAAACTACCAGTTGCCAACTATTAAAGCAAGGATTAAGGTTGAAGAAAATAATTGCTTTCTACCTAAGCTAAAATATCCATCCTCACCATGGACTATGTATGACATCAGCCCGAATCTTAGAGAACTAAGCACAGCTTCTTCCAGATTTTCCCACTGAACACATTTCTATTCACCACATTGTCCTTCGTAGGACATTCATTGGGGTGTTTTCCATTATTGACACTACTACCCCCCACACCCCCATCCTGCAAAAGTTTCTCAGAAGAATCACTTGAGGTGCTTGCTAAAAATATAGATTGTTAAAATTCACTTCCAGAGATTCTGATTCAAGAGGTCTGGGGAAGGGTCCAAGAATCTATGCATGAAAACAACAGATCCTCAGGTGACCCTGAAGTGGGTGTTCCTTGGACCACACTTTGAATAACTTTGCTCTAGAGGAATGTTCCCTAAAGAATCAGATAATCATTGTGTGGTCATATCAAGTTTGTCCTTAAAGCATCTGCCAAGATCCCAGGCTTCAGAGTTTCTAGAGATAGTTTCACTGTGATATTTTTCCAGGGAGACTGATTAAGTTTTTGGTCACAGGCATAAAGCTGCCTTGTCGTTTGCCATATTTTTTTAATGATTTTTACAGGTTCCCTTATAAGGAGAAAATGGATAGAAATTACAAATTGTTACAGTTAGGCATTGTCCTCGAATTATTCTCACCAAGAACTGTGAGTTCTCATTTCAATGAATGGAATGTCAGGACTTTAAAATTTCTGTGAGTAATCCTCATCCAAAAGTTATGCCAGCTTGCTTTTGAAATGTTGGTATAAGTAACCAGAGAGATATCTGCTAAAGGAACCCCATTAAAAGAGCTAATGAAATTGTGATTGGGCCTCATCACTGTCAATCAATTTTGGAGTTGAGAGGGAGGTTATTAAAGCATCAAGAATATATCCCACCTTTAAGGGTCGGGGAGGGGAGGGGAGAGGATGCAGACAACTGTAATTGAACAATAAAGTAATTAAAATTAAAAAAGAAAAAGAAGCCCTGGCTGGTGTAGCTCAGTGGATTGAGTGCGGGCTGGGAACCAGAGGGTCCCGGTTCGATTCCCAGTCAGGGCACATGCCTGGGTTGCAGGCCAGGTCCCCATGAGGGCCATGTGAGAGGCAACCATACATTGCTGTTTCTCTCCCTCTCTCCCTCCCTTCCCCTCTCTAAAAATAAATAAAAAAATTAAAAAAAAAAAAAGAATATATCCTGCCTTTGAAGAAAATGCCTAGCTGAGAGCAAAATCTTTGTGTTCATCTTCTAAAAGTTGGGGAGTGAAATTGTGTCCCATCTCTTCTCAGATAAGAAAACAACTTTTTTTCCACAGGCAAGCAAAGGTACTGAAGTCTGTATGTAATAATCAAATATTGTGTAATAGTGTTTTTAATAGAGAATAAAGAGACAACAAACCCCTTGGTCTGTATGTCACTTGGTGCCCTAAAACTTCTGCTTCATCAATTATATTAAAAGAACTGAAATTAAGTCCAACATGAGGAATAAAAGGTCATTGAAATGTTATTGGATACCTGAGAAGATTGTCTCTTCCACTGGTATATGGCTTCCCCCCCGCCATACCATACTGTTTTAATTATTGAACCTTTATAACATACTTTAAAGTCAGGAAGTTTGATGCCTCCATCTCCGTTCTTTTTGCTTGAAAAGCGTTGTTTTGGCTGTTCGGGTTCTCTTGTGGCTCCATATAAATTTTAGCATTATTTTTACTGTTTTTGTTAAAAATGCCATTGAAATATCAATATAATTGTATTGAATCTGTAGGTCACTTTGACTATTTTAACAATATAGTTTCAGTTTTTAACAATTTTAAAATATTAATATCTTACTAATATTAATTCTTCTGTCCATGGGGTGTCTTTCCATTTATGCACATCTGCTTTAATTTCTTACATCAGTATTTTACAGTTTCAGTGTACAAGTCTTTTACTTCCTTAAGTTTATTCTAAATATTTTATTCTTTTTGAGGCTATTACAAATGAAATTGCTTTCTTAATTTCCTTTTTGGATAATTAATTCTTAGTGTCTAGATTTTGTAATCTGGGTTTTCTTTACCATATTAAAAAAGTTTCCTTCTCAGCTTATTTATTTTATATCATATGTCAGTGTTGAATTTTCCAACTGCTTTTTCTGCATTTATGAGATGATCATATAATTTTTATTGTTTTATTTTAATGTGCTAAAATACAATAATACACTTTAAAACATTAAATTAACTGTGAATTCCAGAAATTAACCCAAATTGGTATTAATTTTATATATCATTAGATTTTTACAAGATAACATTTTGTTTATAATTTTTGCATCTACATTTATTTAAAATCTTTGTTTTTAATTTGATTTTCTGGTAATGTCTTTTCAAGTTTTGGAATCAAGGTTATGCTGACCTCATAGAATTAGTAGAGAAATATTCCTTCTGTTTTTATTCCTTGAATGGGCTTGAGTTATTTTTTTTCCCTAAATGTTCTGTCAAAATTATCAAGAAAACCATCTGAGCCTACTCCTTTGTTTTGGGCAAGTTTTAATTACAAACTTGATTTCTATAAAAGCTATAGGACAGATCAGATTTTCTTTTTCTTACCAGTTTAGGGTTTGAGGCATGCTTTTCCAGGTATTTGTCTACTTCACCTACATTTTTAATGTTATTTGCAAAGAGTTGTTCAGAGCAGTCACTTATTATCTAATGTCTAGGATTTTTGTGATGTTCATTTTTTAACTCCTGGTTTTTGTTTCCTATTTCTTCTCTCTTTGTTCTTGATCAGATTTTTAATAAATTTTATTAAATTTTTTACAACAAACTTCACAACATTGAGCCTCTGATATATACTAATTTTCTATTTCATATATTGTGCCATTGTTATTTATTATTTTTTCCCTTTTACTCATTGCTTATTTTCTTATTATTTTTACTTCTTTGGGTGGATAGTTAGATCATGCATTTGTTCTCAGCTTTTCTTGTTCTTTTACTACTACACACATATAAGACTAAAATTCTCCTTCCGTGTAAAGCTTTATTGATATGTTACAATATTAACTATACAGTTGTGTTCATTATCAATTAGTTCAAAATATGTTCCAATTTACATTGTGATTTCTTATTTTTATCCATGAGTTACTTAGTAATATGTTGCTTAATTTTCAAAATTAGTTTTCTCCTTATTTAATATCTTTCTTAAAAATAAATTTTCTATTTTAAAATAGTTTTAGATTTACAAAAAAATACCAAAGGTAGTACAAAGAGTTCCCACATATCTCATACCCACTTTCTCATATTAACATCTACCATTATTGTGGTACGTTTGTCATGATTAATGAAACAGTATTGTTACCTACTATTAACTAACGTCTACTTATTCAGATTTCCATAGTTTCTACCTAGTGTCCTTTTTCTGTTCCAGGATACCACATAATTTTTAGTCTTCAAGTCTGCTTAGACTTCTCTTCGGCTATGACAGTTTCTCGAATTTTCCTTGTGCTTGATGACCTTGAGAGTTTGGAGAGTTTGGAGAGTCAGGTTTTTGGTAGAACATCCCTCAGTGAGGATATGTCTGATGTTTTTCTCAGAATTAAACAGGAATTATTTATTTTTGAATGGAAGATCACAAATGGGGGAGAAGATAAATCTGTCATGCTGTAGGATTACAAATAATTTATGTAAATAAGCCACCCTCAAAGAGTTGAAGTGTAACTGTTCACTCCTTAACCATGAGATGAACAATTTCATGTCCTTCTGAAGATGACAGTATAGATATGGGGGTGGGTAACTGTACAGTGGAGGAATTTAACAAACAGTACCTTGGGGAGGTGATCAAGGTCACCATCAACTGTAAGTCATACTGATGGTACGCACCCTTGATGTGCCGTGATGAGAATGGTGCTTTACCATGGTGAAGGACAGTTTATATCTAGCACAGAATCAGCCTGTTTCACTTAATTTTTTAATTTTGTGTGCATAGACTTATTCACATTATTCTTTTATTATACTTTTAGTGTTCATAAGACTAGTTGTGATGGTTCCTCTCTCATGTACATTATTTGTAACTTATGTCTGGTCTCTTTTTTTTCCTGGTTAGTCAATTTACAAGTTTACCTTTTTGTTGAGCTGTTTGTTTTGTTGATGTTTCCAAAGAGTTGGGTATTGATTTTATTGATTTTCTCTATTGATTAACCGTTATCCACTTCATTAATTTCTGATCTAGTTTTGTTATATATTTTCTTCCATAACAGTTATGTTTAAAACGTTCTTTCTCAACTTTCCTATAGTAGAAAATCATCACTTGTGAGACTTCTTCATCCCATAAGTTATTTAGAGTTATTTCTGCTTAATTTCCAAATAGCTGGAGATTTTCCAGCTATCTTTTTGTTTTTGATTCCTAGTTTAATTTCACCTTGGACAGAGAATATATTTTATGTGATCTCTAGTGTTTGAAACTTAGTAAGGTATTGATTATGGCATAGAATGCAGCCTATCTTGGTGAATGTTCCATGAAAGTTTGAGAAGATCGTGTATTCTGCTCTAACAGAATGGAGTCGTCCCTAAAAGTCAATTAGATCAAGCTGATTGATAATGTCATTGATAATGATGTTCAAGTCATCTATATCTTCATTGATTTTCTGCCCGTTTGACCTATCAGTTACTGACAATGGGGTGCTGAAGTCTCCCACTACTGTAGTCCCCACTATAATAGTGGGTTTTTCTATTTTCCTCTCCATTCAATCAGTTTTGCTTTACATATTTTGCTGCTTTGTTTTTAAATATATACACATTTAGAATTTTTATGTGATCTTTGAGAATTGACTCCTTTATCATTGCATAATGATCCTCTTAAGTCTAAGATTTTCCTTGTTCCAATGTCTGCTTTGATGAAACTTTACATAGTTCATCCAGATTTATTTTGATTAGTGTTACCATAGTATATCTTCCTCTATTGCTTTCCTTTTAAATTACAAGTCTTTATGGTTAAAGTGAATTTCTGGCAGAAAACATATAGTTGGGTCTTGTTTTGTGATCTATTCTTTTTTTTTTTTTTTTTGTCTTTCACTGCCTGGCTTATTTTGCTTAGCATAACGCTTTCCAGTTCCATCCATGATGTTGCAAAGGGTAGGAGCTCCTGCTTTCTTTCTGCTGCATAGAACTCCACTGTGTAAATGTACCATAGTTTTTTGATTCACTCATTTACTGATGGGCACCTAGGTTGCTTCCAGCACTTGGTTATTGTAAATTGTGCTGCTATGAACGCTGGGGTGCATAGGTTCTTTTGGATTGGTGTTTCAGGGCTCTTAGGGTATAACTCCAGCAGTGGAATTGATGGTTTTGTGGTTTTATTTTGTGATCTATTCTGACAAGCTGGTTTTTTATTGATATATTTAGATTATTCTTATGAATCTTTAGAAGCTTAGAAATAGCCTAGTTTTTCAAACATTTGAGCATACAAACTTTTGAAAGATAATTAAAAATTGTATACATGTGTACACTTTCTCATTATATATTAAACTATCATTCTAAACAAGTAATTTGCAAGTCATATTAATATAATTTATTAAAATTATAAACCATATGCAACAAATACATTTAGTAAAAACTAGATAAATTAAATATACACATTCATAATACATTAAATTATATTACATTTTATATTATAAAATTAATTTTGCTCTCATTAAAATATTAAGTATATGTAAGTGAAATTAATAGGATTAAATGCGTCTTTAAATCTTGGATTAGTATTTTGTGTTACAGCAATTTAAAGTTCTGGAATTTTATTTAATAACTGTTTTAATGAATGTTATAATTAAAAAGTGTCTCATGAAGAAATTTTGATCTAAATAGAAAAAATTCACATTATTGACTGTGCTTGCTGAATAATGATGCTCTTTTTAACTTACACATTAAATTAGACCAAATTTTTTAATTCTGGAGTAAAACCCCCTCATCCTCAATGTCAATTGGTTGTTCTTGAGGGCTTATCAGAAGGAATAATATTTTTATATTTTTCAAATTGAATTAAGAAGCTACTGAAGCTCTTTGAAAAAATTGTTAAACAGAAAATTCTGTTCCAAGTTTTCTTATGTGACACCCTACTTTTAGTATAATGATAAAAATATTTCAAATATTCTTTTTCAAAATGATCTTTCAGATACATGAATTTTTCTCTTTCTGTTAAAATGTCATCTTTACCTTGAAATGACAGATTAAGTGGATTTATATTTTTTAGAACTATCTACAAAGTAACATACTGCTAGAAGTCATTTTTTATCATAGAAAAGGGCCAAGAATTTGGAATGCTAATCATTTTGAGCAATAGAAATTTATGAGTCATATTGAAACTCAATAACCTTTAGGTTCTTTGCCATAAAATTAGAAGTTAACTTTTTTTAGTGTTAAGCATGTACCAGGCAGTACACTGTGTTCTTTATATACTTTATCTCACATTATACCTCATAATTACTCTATTCATCACTCCTAGTATCCAAGTGAGGAAACTAGACTTCACATACTGGTTCAGTTGCTTGCCCAAGATTGTGTGGCAGGGGTGTCCAACCTTTGGCATCTCTGTGCCA
This sequence comes from Micronycteris hirsuta, assembly GCA_004026765.1. Lineage (NCBI taxonomy): Eukaryota > Metazoa > Chordata > Mammalia > Chiroptera > Phyllostomidae > Micronycteris > Micronycteris hirsuta. The sequence goes on along the minus strand of PVJI01010753.1, from coordinate 40,451 downwards.
CACTAGAAGAAGAGTTGTCTTGGGACACACATTAAACACATTGTGACACATAATCACAAAAAATTCTCATAGCGTTTTAAGTAAATTTACGATTTTGTGTTGAGCCACATTCACAGCCATCCTGGGCTGTGTGCAGCCGTTGGGCCACAGGTTGTAGGTCAGATTTTTCAAAAGACCCTCCCCTCCCTGCCCCAAGCTGAGGACTTGTTAGTATAAGCCATTTACTTAAAAAGTGCTCCAAGGATTAATGGGTAAGAGAATGGGGAGGCAGAAAAGATAAGGGAAGAAGCTAAGCAAGAGTGCAGCTTCAGGAAAGGCTCCATCTTAACCTGATTGTCAGGGGGTCTCATAAGTATTTGCACAGAATTGTCCAACTTCCAGGCAATACATGTGAGTTTTTACAATCTGATTCAGGCAATAAGGATCATCCCGCACAAGGGGGATAAATTCTCAGGCAAGCTTTCTACCAGTTTTGGCAAGAGACGTTTATAGCTTCTAAGAGCAGTCCTTTGAAGGGAGCTATAGGTACATCTTTAAAAGTAAAGCAGGTAGAACCGGAAGGATATGTACACAGAACCTTTCAGAAAGAACCAAGTGATCTGAGTGGGACATCGTCCGTGTTTGCTACCGTTTCGTAAATGGCATAATCAGGATCGAACCCAAACAGTATGGCTCCAAACTCCATGCTATTTTTATACTAGACTCCCTGAGATGACAGCAGATCTCTGGATAGGAAATAGATGTACATGGTCAGCCTCCAATTATTTACAAACACTATTAATATTTGACTCTGTTTGAATGGCATTTTTCTGAGAAAATTTACCGAATGACATCTCGTAACAATTTGGCCCTCCTGACTCAACTCTTTGCTATGATGTCTATGAATTACACATTAAGTGGATTTTACACGGGATGCTATCTATGTAAATTATCACCAGAATTATTTTTAAATTTCAATCAAAGGAGCAACCAATTTAACTAAGGAAATACCTTTGTTTCCCAGTGTGGATTAAGATGTAGGTCATTCAGAAATTGACTGTCGGGTATGTATGTATGCTCACCTAACCCACTCTACTACATACATAAAAGATATCTCTGGATACACTGAGTTCTTTCCTCCCGTAGAAACTTGTACCTCAGCTTAGAAATCACTTCCTCAGGAAAGACTGCTGATCTCAAGATTAAGTGAGGTTCTTTCACATTACCTTATTGTAACCAAGCAAACTGGGGCTCTGCCACCCGGTGCCTTGACATATGAACCAACAATTAGTGCTAAAGGAAACATTAATTAGTGTTAGAGGAAACAAATTTTTATCAACAAGGTTCCAACCTTAGGGTGGCAGGGTCCAAGAGCACTCCTGCTCAGAGACTCCTCTCCAAGGAGGCCTGCGAACCAAAGGGTCACCAATTCGATTTCCAGTCAGGGCACGTGCTTGGGTTGCATGCAGTCCAGGTCCTCAGTGGGGGGCATGCTAGGGGCAACCACATGCCAATGTTTCTCTCCCTCTCTTTCTCCCTCCCTTCACCTCTCTCTACAAATAAAATAAGTAAAATCAGTAAAAAAAATTAATAAAAAATAAAAATACAATGAAACAAATTCTAGAGTGCACCTTAATGTAAATTATGGACTGTGAGTGATAGTGATGTACCAATGTATGTTCATCAGTTGTAACAAAAAACACTGTGATGCAGGATGTTGAAAAGGATGATCTTTTGTATGTGTGGGGTCAGGGTGTCGATGGGACCTCTCTCCTTCTTCCCATTCAATTTTACTGTAAACCTAAAATTGCTCTAAAAATAAAGTTCTTTTAAAAATATAGTGAAACATCACCTTCCTATTCCTCATCCCTGTGTCCTGTTTTTCTCAGTAAACATAACACCCTCTTTGCCCAAATACTCAAAAGATGCATGGGAAGTTGTGATACCATAAAAATAAAGAAAAACATTTTTGTGTGACACCAGAAAAATAAAACAACACCAAAGCACAGCCCAGGAAGGAGGGGTCTGTTGCTGGTGGCTCTCAGTGTCTGGAACCCAGTTAGAAACCAGGAGCAGTGGAGCTCGGGGTGCAGTCTGTAGAAGCAGACCTATAGGGGCAGAGAGCAGAGTCTGGAGAGGCAGAAGGCAGATTAGGCAGGGGCTGGCATATTACCTTTAAAGAGCCAGGGATTAAATATTTGATGCTTCGCGAGCCATATGGTTTCTGTTGTAACCAATCAACTCTGTCAGCACAAAAGCAGCCATATACTCTATGTAAATGAATGGGTGTGGCTACATTCCAATAAAACTGGGTTTATGAAATGAAGCAGGGGGTGAGATTTGATCTACAAGCTGTAGTTTGCCAACCACCGGGTGAGGGGAGTAAACAGAGGATATCTCATTCATCGTACAAACAGCATTTCCTCGATCTTTAAATAGCTGTGTTGTATTACATCGTACACTTGGAATAAAAAAAGACATTTTTACCCAGTTTCTTACTGATTATATTTATAATGTCCTTAATTGTTGCCACCACAATCAGTGTATAATAAGTAACCTCATACTTGCATTACATTACATGTTGTAGGAGTAACTGTAACATTAATTCTTAGAAACAGAATTGCTGGGATAAAGTGTATACTCGTATACATTTATAATTATGACAGAGGTTAGAGTTGCCCTTCATAACATTGATACCAATTAAAATTCTGCACAACAGCATATGATTGTCTTTCCCCCTAGAGTCTTACCACAGGAAGGATAATAAAAGATTTTTGGATTTTTGCCGTTTTTAGAAGTCAAGAAATGTGTACCACTGCAGTTTTAATTTGCCCTGCTTACATAATGAGTAAATTAAGCATTTTTTCATAAGAGTCATTTTTTATGTCCATTCCTATGAACTTTTAACTGTATACATTGTCCATTTTTCTCTCCGGTTGTTAGTTATTTTCTCCTCAATTTTTCAATATTAGAGAGATTTGCCTCTTGGGATTAAGTAACAAATTTTTTTTCCCTGCCATGGTATTTGCCTTTGATTTTCTGTGGTATGTTTTTTTTTGACATGCAAGAGCTTTTAATTTCTATTTAGCAGAATTTATTACCCTTTCCTTTTATAACATGTTTTTTTTTTAAATTATGGGAGTGTCTTCATTTAAAAACATTCAATGCTTTGATTCATTTGCAGTTTGTCCTGGTGTACAGTGTACTTTCTGCATTGATCACTCTGTAGATCCAGAAAACTATCCAGTTGCCCAGACAGTGTTCATTGGATGGTCTAGCTTTTTGTTCGCTACTTGTGGGTCCACCTCTACCACGTACTGAATTCTGGTACGTACTTGGATCTGTTTGTGCACTTTCTGTTCTGGTCCATGGATCAACAGTCTGTCCATGTACAAGTGCCATCCCGTTCTAGCCAACAACATCCATTCTTCCAACTTGATTCTTCATTATTAATAGTTCTTGTAGGTTAATTATTTGAATTGTTGACTTGTTAATATCCTTTTATATTCAGCTATTACAGATGAGGCATCAGCAAATTTAGTCAGCCTTCAATGTGTTTTCTACTTTCTCTCCATTTTTTTAGTTGTAATTTCTACATCACCAGTGCATATAATGCTTATATTTTTGTCAATAATTCTAAATTCCACTTTAAAAAATCTTAGCTCTATCATGAAATCATTTAACATTTAGCACCAGTTGTTTTACCAGTATTTTTAGTCATATTTTTTGCGGTTCATGCAGACTGAGAGCTAAACAAAAATGGAGACATGTAGAGGATGAATCTGGAGGTATAAAATGAATACATCCAATGTCATAATTGACACAGATACTTTGCATTCTAAACCATATAGGGTAGAAAGTGAAAGCCAGATGGGATTCGGTACATGAAAGGCGAACAAATGCCTGTGTATGAGAGGTTCTGGGAAGTAGTGAGGTCTTTGAAGGAGCCGAGTGAGAAAGCTGAATGGAGACATGCCTCTGGGGGAGGAACTGATTTTTATGTTTTCTCACGTTGGAGTGAGGACACTTCTGAGTGATCTTTTCCTGCTTGGCAGGAAAGAAAGCAGTTTAGGGAACGGAGTTTCCTGGGGCATGCCATGTTTTATTTAAATGAGATGGTGAGAGGAATATAATATGAAGAGTTTTAAATTGTTCCATTTTGTTTGTTTATGGTGAAATGGGAGTTCCAGAGGTAGGGTTGAGGATGAAAAGAAGAAAATTGAGTAAAGGTAAATAAACAAAGAATTTTAATTGGGATGAATGCTTGGGAGCACCTAGACCTTTGGAGGGACTTTTGTGTCAGGTGCTAGGAACAGCTAAGCAATGAAGCTCCTTGTTTCGCTTCATCTAGCTCAAGCTGTTCTGCTTTTCCATCACTTGCCACCAAGTGAACCTTGTCTATTTATTGCATGAAAAGGGACATCGTTGAGGGAGGAGAAAATAATATGTTCTAAGTACTTACTGCCATGTGCTGGGCATAAAACTAGACACTATCGTATAATTAATTAATATATGTTCTTTATTTTTGAGGATAGAGGAGACAAAATTAAGTGATGTGATTTGCCTAATATGTCACTGTAAGTTACAGATTTAGGTCTAAGCCAAAATGTGACTCCATATCTAATACATCATGTTGCCTTCCCATGTGGCAATTATATCGCATTTATATGTGTGTACATGTATAAATAATAGTAGAAGAATCTGAGCAATACTGAGAATTACTGTATAAAAAGGTTAAAAAAAAACACAGACTGAGGTGGAGAGAAAAGTGGAGTCAGAGACTTGGAAAACAGTCCGGAACTGTCCTGACCTCTGTCCAGAAATCTCTGACCATCAGTCTTAATGTCAGTTCCTAGTCTTCCTACACCACACATTCACCCTCATCCATCTATCATTTACTTCTCTATCTCTTCCAATGAAAGGTGTGAGCTCTGTTGGGCTCGTTTATACAAAATGGTTTGGCATCCTCTAGAACTTCGTTCAATTTTCAGTAGTTCTGCTGATGAGTCATATAACTTGGAACAAGTCACATAACTTAAGACTCAGTTTTCTTTTCTATAAACAAGGAACATACTAGGGTTTGCAGTGCTGAAACAAATGAAGAACTCAAACAAATTTTAGTGCTTTTCTCACTTTCCTCACAGAATAGATTTTGAAAAGGGGAAAAAAGTTTGTTGACAGAATTAGTTTTTGAAATGGTATTTGCTGTAACAAAAATTTACTTTGTAAATATTTTCAGCACTGTATTAGAAGCTTCTCTTTTCACTGACAAAAGCTTTGTTTTCCTGAGGGAAGATTTGGGCAGCCTCCTATGTAGACTGAGCTTTAGCCTTTCACAGATTTATAGAAAGAAATAATCCATCCCAACTGAATCCAACTGGTTTTGGATAGGGATTGGTGAATTTCTCGTTGTATCCTGCCTATTAGTTGGTAATGTGTTCATTTACAAAAATAAAAGCAAGGCAAAATGGGTTATTCCCGATTATTTTTTCCTTCCTGCAGGGATGGCACAGTTGGCAGCTGGGACATGGGCAAAATATTCACTCTAATCTGAACCACAAATGTAATCAGGTAGAGAGTGTAGATGATAATTTTAGCTTTCAAAATATGAATTCAAATCAGACATTAGCTTGACACTGTGATTAGCACTTTTTGGGTTTTGAAAAAGCAACTACATGCAAGTCCCAATTACTATACACCTGAGAAGAAAGATAGGTTCTTTTTTTTTCTTGATTTTTTAGACGTTTTTTATTGTTGTTCAAGTACAGTTGTCTCCATTTCCCCCCCAACACTACCCTCTGCCCCATCCATCGCTACTTCCCACCCTCGAACGCGCCCCCTTTGGCTTTGTCCATGTGGCCTTTATACATGTTTCTTGATGGCCCTTTCCCTTTCTCCCCCAATTATCCCATCCCCCACCCCTTCTGGTTACTGTCAGTTTGTTCTTTACTTCAGTGTCTGTGGTTATATTTTGCTTGCTTGTGTGTTTTGTTGATTAGGTTTCACTTCTAGGTGAGATCATATGGTATTTGTGTTTCACTGCCTGGCTTATTTTACTTAGCATAATGCTCTCCAGTTCTATCCATGCCGTTGTGAGGGGTAGCAGTTCTTTCTTTCTTTCTGCTGCATAGAATTCCATCATGTAAATGTACCACAGTTTCCTGATACACTCATTTACTGATGGGCACTTAGGTTGCTTCCAACACTTGGCTATTGTAAATTATGCTGCTATGAACATTGGAGTGCATAGGTTCTTTTGAATTGGTGTTTCTGGATTCTTAGGGTAAATCCCAGCAGTGGAATTGCTGGGTCAAAAGGCAGTTCCATTTTTAGTTTTCTGAGGAAATTCCATACTGTTTTCCACAGTGGCTGCACCAGTCTGCATTCCCACCGACAGTGCACTAAGGTTCCCTTTTCTCCACAACCTCTCTAACACTTGCTGTTTGTTGATTTGTTTATGATGGCCATTCCCACCGGTGTGGAGTGGTATCTCATTGTGGTTTTAATTTGCATCTCTCTGATGGCTAGTGAGGCTGAGCATCTTTTCATATGTCTCTGGATCGTCTGTATCTCCTCCTTGGAGAAGTGTCTGTTCAAGTCTTTTGCCTATTTTTTAAGAAAGACAGATTCTGAAAGGGCACAAGACAGGAGGAATAAAGATCTACTTGTTCTCCCACTTATCAGTTTACTTCTTGTAAATTTCCAATTTTCCTCACATTTATTATTATTATTATTATTTAGCAATTCATGTTCTTCTAGGAATTGTCCATTGGTTCTAAACACGGCTGCTATTTTTTTAGCTCTTCTTACACTTTTCTTTTTCTTTCTTTTTTTTTCAGCAATGTTTCTCTCCCATAAGATTTTACTATGAAAGAAAACTGGCGAAAACAAATGCCATCAAAGTTACCTTTTAACCTCATTGAGGGCTTTTCAGAATCATTATGCATTTCACTTAATACATGTGTGTGCACCTAGGCCATGGAAAAAAATCACTTATTATCACGGCTATACCTTCAAATGGTCTCCACACACTATAATTTAAATAATTTGTTCATTTTTATCTACAATTTTCTAAGATGTGATAAAGGGCAGTGTGGAGTGATTGGAAGCATGTGGGTTTTGGGGTTGAAGAGTGTTGGGTTTAAACCCTAACTCTATGACTTATTTTGCTGGTTGACTTCAAGCAGCTTACTTACAATTTCAAAGCTTCAGTTTTCGAATAGGTACTGGAATAATCAAGTTAAGATCAAGTTAAATATGCAAAAGAACTGTGGCAGGAACTGTTGGTTGGCTAAGCTAATGCCATTCCAAATCCTCCTCTCTCTAACTGCCTTTCATTTCTCCGTGGATTATGCATGGTTTGAAACTGCCGAGAAGAGTTTTCCTGCTCGACTACAGCAACAGAGCTTTTGATTCTACCTCTTTTTTCCTGTTTTAGGAGGAGATGTAATGCCTGGAGACGGAGCAGTCATTTGGGGACCATGAGTATGAAAGCACACACTAAGGTTGGTACAGAAGGGAACTAGAAGGGTCCTGAGTTTTATGATATTTTTGAGCAGGTAGAGCTGACATAGAGTAGTTTTCTCAAGACTTCTTACTATGTGCAATGAATAGCCCTTACTTAATAATGCCACTTCTTCTCAAATTTCTGTTACTCAAAGCTGCAGCATTCCTGTGGAATGCAAGAGCCAACGTAAGTCACAGTAAGAAAGCTCAAATATTGTCAGTCGCTGTCTGCTCTCCAACACTAGGAAAATATAAATATATAAAACATAAATATATAAACATATACCACAGCCATATAATGGATGAGGCATAGTGTCAGCATACATATTATTTAAAAAATAAATAAATAATAGCTTAAAAATGTTGGGGATCACTTTTTACTTTCTTGTGAAGGGTATCACCATTTAACCTGTTCGAAGAAGCCCGATGCCTCCCCCTCCCTTGTATATCTTATCCATTCCGAGACCCAGGGGTTCTTCCTCTGTCTGTCTCATCGTTGACTTCTGTCCATCTCCCCCGCTATCATCTTAGTCCACTATGGTTCACTTAGGCTATTACATTCTCACATTATTATACGTGAACTTCTGCAAACATTGTTCTCTCTGACCAGAATGTTCTTTCCCCCAATTCTTCCTTATCCTTTAGATTTTAGCTAAATCAGCAAACTTAAACATTTCTCCAATCCCCTTGCCCTGAGCATCTTCCTTTTATGTCTCATTGTATCTCTCTTTATAGAACAAACTAAACATTTTACACTTAAATATGAGTCTTAAATTAATGTCTCCACACCAGTCTTTAAGTGCCAGGAGAGACTGGTTGGAGTTGGCCAAGCAAAGAGGGAGAAGGCTGGATTTGGAATGAGCTATACTACTGAATATAAACCAAAGATGTATGATTTCCTCCCACCAGATACAGATCCCTAGAATAGAGCTGCCTAGGGTCATCCTAAATTGAATTTCTACCAAGAGGATGATCTGGAAGAGTGTGACTGCAACAAAAGAGTGGGTTGCAGAAGGTCCTGGGTGATAAGGGAGAAGTTGAAAGTAGCAAGCTGGAGAAGATGTTGCCCACATCAAGAGAAGAGCAAGCAGGGTCTCCGGTGAAAATGTTTACATTTTTCGTTTGGGAAAGGGAAGAGTAGCAAGCAATGAGAATAGGAGTCAAAGATGACTCTCTATGATCCTCTTTTTATTGTTAGACAATTTTTATTCCATTTTAACCTTGACCAATGCAAAATAACCTACACCGCAATTCTGGTTGATGTTTATAATCGACTATGGTCATTGTAATCCTCAACCCACCTTGGAATTGGAAATGCCAATTTTTCTCCCTGGCAATAATGAACATCTTTTAATGAGAAAGATGGGATGGTCTAATGAAAAGTGGGTTCAAATTCTGATCTTTCCACTAATTGTTCATATAACTGAAGGCAATTCACATGGCTTTACGGATTAAAATTTTTCTGTGTGTGAAATGAAGGTTTGAGGTAAACATTGTCTGAGATGTCTTTCCACTCTAATTAAAGGATTTTGTGAGAAACATTAGAAATTTAAACTCCACATTCAAAAAATTGTAATAATTTCCAAAACTACTGCCTGCTATTCTCCTGCTACTTTTATTCTGGAAAAAAAATCTGCTAAGTAAAATTATCATGCAAACAAAGATTTAAAGAAAGTCAAATAAGTTTAAATATTTTATAAGTACCAATATACGTACAAAATGGTTATAGCAATTGAATATTCTATTGGGCAAATCCTAGTTGCAGTGAAATATAAAAGAAACCAATTTTTTCTCTCTCATGTTCTATAATGTAGCCTTTATTTCAATTCTGATTAGTCTCTTTCTTGGAGACCAAGTAAAGTTTCAAAGTGATTTTTTAAATTTCTTATGCAGTAAGATTTCTCCTTATATTATTGAAGTGTATTTGATTTCCTTCAAATTGAATTGAAGGTGGCACATCAAGGGAAAGCCATTTTAAAGCTTTTGAAAAGTAAAAGGAAAGTATTTTTTCTTATGTGATGGGGAATATCAGGAAGGAGAAAGTCAATGGTACTGAAACTGTGTGTTTCTAAAGAGATTGATGGGAATTTACAACGTCCTTGAGAAAATAAGCCTTGATATTTCTTCATCTCTTTGTATGGAAACTAATGCTCAGAGAGTTGACTTTCTCGGGATCAACAATAACTTCATCAAAGCCTGGGCTGAAACTGAGATCTTGGCTCTCCCATCAAATTTCAGTTTCCTTTCTGCCTGCTCCCTTGACAGATGCTGGTGTACCTCGTGTTCAGTTGAATTTCTTGCTTGTACAAAGCCCAGCAGGAAGCATTCTGTCAATACCACCAGGTTTCCTTGACATCAATGAAGGCTGTGGGCTTCCAGCTACAATACTGCTCTTGTGTCCAACCACATGAAATGAGCATTTTCCTTAAACAAACATGAACTTTGCCTTTTGTATCAGCAAGGACTATTCAAGTTACCAAATGAAAACAGCAAATTCTCTGGGGAAGGAGAAGGGATGTTGGCACTCTCTTCAAAAGCAAAATTGGGCTGTTTCACTAAATAGAACATCAGCTGTGAAAAGCCCATTTGGTCTGTGTTAAGCAACATTGCTTGAGTCACTGTCTTTACAAGTTTTGAGACATTTACTGTAGAATGGCAATGAAGGTAGAAGAAATGAAATGGCAGCTCCCTTTACTGCTCACCTAGACCTGGCCATCCTCCCAACTCTGTATTCCATGCCTCTGCTCTTTGCCACCATGGGGCCTTCCTCACTTTCCTTCCTCTACCCCTCCCTCCCTTCCCAAAGGTGACCCTGCTCCCCCATCAGGGACAAACTTCTTGAGAATGTCCCTACTCCCCCTTTTCTCTCCTCATCCTCTTTTCCTGGTGATAATCTCTCTTTCCTTCCAAAGACTTGACAGATTCCCTCACTCCCTCCCTGTTAGTTTTAACGAACTGAAAGTACAAAGAACTGTGGCGGCGGTGTGCTGCGTGCTGAATGCTGAGCAGAAAAAGGAGCAGAAGTGGACCACCGGTGTGGCTTGTGTGAACTCTGTCAGTCTAAGAAGCTTAGAACTGGAGGAGTCTTGGAGATTAACTGCCACACTGTCACATTTAAGAGACGACAACACTGAGACCTAGCAGTTAAATGCTAGGTAAAGGCAGTACTGTGAATATAAATGAGGGTTTTCTGGCTCCCAGACCAGTGTTCTTTGCACATCAAACTGCCCTGTTTAGATGTACTTCGAAGGTACAAGAGGGGGAACGGGGAATGGATGGGCTGTAGGACCTGGCGTATTTGTGTAGACCCGCCACTCACTGCAATTTGTTGCCAACAGTAATTTTCAGATACTCTCTTTTATAAAGCTACCCCAAATGCAGGTCCATCGATGGGACAATTTTACCTCCAAAAACTACCGTGTGGTTTTTGTTTTGTTCTGATTTACATCATCATCTGCCAGGAAACAGCATTTGTTTCCTTTTCTTAAGACTCTGTGCCTTTTGGAGCCCTTTCTCTGATGATCCCAAGATCTCTTCCCACGCTGCATTTCTGTTTCTGTGGCTCTTTTTTTTTTTATTGCCTCTTAATTTCCTTAGTCAACTATATATTTTTAAAATGATATCAACAGGCCCTGATCGATGTGGGTCAGTAGGTTGGAGTGTCCTACCACAAAGCTAAGGGTTCCCAATCAGGGCCCATGCCTGGGTTGCAGGTTCGATCCCTGGTTGGGTTGCGTGCAAGTTAAAGTTGGTCAATGTTTCTCTCTCACATGGATGTTTTTCTCCTTCTTTTTCTCCCTCCCTTCCCGTCCCTCTAAAAATAAAGAAAGAAAACCTTTTCAAAAATTATGTGAACAGGTATTTCAAGTTCGTGTTAATTTTTAGCTTTTGACACCGTATATTTGATGTGAGGCTTCCCTGTCCCCTTCAGGCCTTCGGGGAGGGGAGAGGAACACTCCAAAGAATGCTACATTGCACCACTCCTCCATGAGATCTGGGCCCCCATCCGGCAGCCTGCCTCCAGCACAATGCCTCGGGAATGTGGACAAGCAGAACCAGACGGAAGGAGCAGATGATGAAAATTATTAGTTAAGATGAAAGGCATCTGTGCAGCATAGAAAAATTGGAAAATGCTGAGCCACAAAACATACATATTTTTTCTAAACGAAAGAACAGAACACCCAGTCTGACATGCTCATTGTCTGGCAAAAGGAAGGAGTTAAAATTGGGACTTTCTCAGAGAACCTTGTTGGAGAGGTCATCGTACACACAAGTTAGAGGGAAGAGGAGAAACAAACCAGCAGGCAGTGGGTCCTGTAGAATGTCTCAAATGTTCACGTGCTCACGAATCCCTGGGAATGGTGTTAAAATGTCGGTTTTGATTTTGTAGGTCCGAGGTTGTGCCTGAGATGGTGAGTTTCTAACAAGAGGCTGGTGAGGCTGATCTGAGGATCTCACTTTGAAGCCAAGGCCCTCTGGGATGCGTCTTACTTGTCTTTGCAGTCCTGTCATCTCACAGAGGTACAACCAGCAGCAAAGATTTGGTGACTAAGTTCCAGGCACTTTGCACGCATGCTAAACTCTTTCGTCTCAGTGGCACAGGTGTTAGATCTTATTTTACTGATGGGTAAACATGAGCTCAAGCACTTAGTAATCCAGATCTCCAAGTGATTCTGAAGATATCATTGGCATTTAAGACTCAGCATGTGTCAATGCATGGAGCATCTTTCTTTCCAACCTACTTTCCTACTCTGTCAAAATGACTTTGGGAAGAGACTATATTCAGAATTTGGACTCTGGAGCTAGTCGGGCTGGTCCGAATCCCAATTTCAACCCTTACTAGCTACGCAACTTGAGCAAGTATATTATACACAGCAAGGCTCTCTGTGCTCTGAAAATGGGAAGAATAATGCTCCTTTCCTTATAGAGATGTTATGAAAATTAAATGACTTACTCTTCATAAAGCGATTAAAACAGATCCCGGCATACATTGTATGACAAAGCCTGGGGCCCAGGAAAGAAGTACTGATCTATTTCCCGGAGACTAATATACACAATGCTTTAAAGATGATATTCTTTCTCAGAAACATGTCCTAGGATTTCTTGTGGCTTTCAGTTATTGGCTTGATTTGCTCTATGAACAAAACCTCACACCTCTACTGCAGTGCCCCAAATCAAAGTGAATTCATCGCCACTTGAAAAATAAACTGCCTTTCTTTCACTGGATACTTAATAATAGACTCAGAAAATAATTAGAGAGTTATTGTCAAAGGGGAGATTAAAATTCTTACAGAAACCTTTTTTGAGAACATAACATACTTGCATAAGGGCCTCTCTAACATTTTTTTCGCTTTCTTTTTAGAACAAGTGAGGCATACGAAGTTCTCTCTCCTAACTCTTTTGTCTCTGGCAAGAGGCACATTGTATATTTCCACCCACTGGTTCTTAATAACATGCAGAGAACAATGATTCACCCAAGTCAACATTTTAATATTATTGAAATGTCTCCCTTAGTCCCCAATACAATTTTCAAAACATGTGAGTCAATGAGAACAAAGGGCTTCAAGCTGTCTTTGCTAAGTCATTTTCTGTTTTTCTCCCTCCGCCCAAATTCCTTCAGATCCATAGCTTATCAGCCAGCAAAAAGATAAATGATATTCCTAGTTAATTAATCAAACTCAATTCATTGTCATTTAGTAATACGCACCACTGGTTACAGAGTGACCACATTTGAACCTATTTAGTTGGTCTTTCCTGGATTCAACTGTACTTTAGTTATGTATAAAAAGTGACATTGGATCAACTTCACTGCAACATTTTCACTTAATCTGATGAATCTTGGCCTCATTGGGAAATGATCATGTCATTCTCAAGGCACACTGAGTATGCGTGACAAGGGACTGGCAGATCCCAAGTGGCACTGACCAGGTCGGCCCTGACGCTTTGATGTCTGGTCTTTGAAAAAGCAAACAAGTCAAAGGAGAGTTTTAAAAGGAGTGAAACAAACTCAGTTTCCATAATCCAGCCCCTCAGCACCAGGAGAAACAGTCTTTCTGCCTCCTGGGGCTGATCAGCTTGTGTCCCAGGCTTAGGGCTTTTAAATATTTCACTACTCCTCTTTTGGCCTCCGGTCCTGCTGATTGTTAATAGAAGGCTCGAGTTAACAATTAATTAGCACAGTCACACAGGACTGAAAGGGATCTGGACTCCTCTGAAAGAAAAGCAGCTGGAAGCAAGTAAACCGTGTGAAAACTGGACCCATGTGTGAACGCTGTCCCCCCCCCCCCCCCCCCGGGGCCTCCGACTCCCTTAGTGAAAGGCCTTTGGCAAGGGGAAGAGGAATTTGCTTGTTTGCTTTTTCTTTTACCCACCTCTTCCCTTTCTTCTTTCCTTCACCCCTCTTCCTCCTCTCTCTCTTTCTAAATGATGATAAAAGATTTTTTTCTTCATTGGTGTTTTGGCCAATAAAAATAATAAAAAATTAGGACTTTAATAGAATTGGATTTTTTATCAACATTCATTGTCATCCCATGCAAGTCACTTTTTGAGGCCAAGAATTTCATCTGTAAATAACGGAGTTGAACCAATCTCTGAGGTCGGCTCTAAATCTGAAAAGTTATTACTCAGAGCAAGCTGGGCCCAAGGACAAATGTGGTGTATTAATGCCCTTGGGGGACCCTATAAAATAGGCTTTGACAATCTCCCAGAGGAAAAGGAGGTCTTGCCCTCGCTTGTATGTGGTCAGCGGCCAGAGTGAGGAGCATAGCCAAACGGATCAAAGCCTTGGCCCCAACTGGGGTTGGGAATTCAGCCTAACTAGGCTTTGCTTTACTAGATCAGAAGTTAATGTTAACTGTATGGACTATTGTTCGTTTGTTCATTCACTAAAATTCATCAGCCTTATTATGTGCTGACCTGTGCCAGGGGTACAGAGTGAATCGAACGTTATTCTTAATGCATTTGGTAGCATTTCTCAAGGAAATTTGGATTAGAATTGTTCTGGCAACTTTCCTGACTCCTTTTTTTCTTCTGGTCTGTATAATTCTCTATATGGTGAGAATAACACAGCATAGGATGTGTGACATTTTGTACCCAAAACTTTTAGAACTGGAAAGACTTGAAAGACTTTCTTGTCTCATGAGGAAGACTGGTTTTCTTTTTTCTTTTTTAAAGCTAAGGCATTCATTAAACTAATAAGTATTTATTAACACTATTTGCCAGGTACTGTGATGTGCATTATCTGATTAATTTTTTCCATCTGTTAAACTACACTGAGGTATAATAAATTGTACATATTTTAAGTATAAGGTTTGATGAATTTGAGATGTGTTTATACTATGTAGCTGCCAACATAGTTACCATAAAGACCATTTATTAACCCACAAATTCCTCCCACAGCTCTTTGCAGCTAATTACTACCTCTGCTCCGATCCCCTGCTCCAAGAATCACTAATATAAATTCTATCACTATAGGTGACTTTCATTTGTCCTAATATTTCATAACAATTAAATCATATAGCACGTACTACTTGTTCTGTTTCATTTCAGCATAACGTCTGTGAAATTCATCCGTACTGTCTTACATATCAGCAATCTGTTCATTTTTATTGACAAAAGGTGTTTCATTATATAAATATACCATTATTTGCTTATTCACTTGTCTGTTGAGGGGCATTTCAATTGTTTCCAGTTTAGGATAATAATAAAGTTACAATTAATATGCATATACAAAACTTCTTGTCAATGTACATTTTCATTTCTCCTGGGTAAACACTTGGAGGTGAAAATTCTGGGTCATAGGATAACTTGTATTTAATTTTTTAAGAAATAGATTACAGTTCTTCAACAGTAGTTTTATCATCTGCACCTCTGCCAGATGTAATAAGATTTCCAGATTTTCATGTCTTTCACCAACATTTGATGTTGTTAATCTTATAAATTTTACCCATTCTAATGTGTGTAATGTACTCATGGTGGTTCCAATATGCACTTTCCTGATGACAAGTGATGTCCTTGAGCGTTTTGTCATGTCCTTAATAACCATTTATACAATTTATTTTGTGAAGAATCTGTTCACAAAATGGACCTTTGACTTAAAACAGTTCTTAATAACATTCCAGATACACCGACTTTGTGAGACAGATATATGGAAAATATTCTCTTCTAATTTGTGTCTTGCCTTTCTAGTTCTTAATTTTCTTTTTTGATGAGCATGAGATTTTACTTGTGACAAAGTCGAGTTTACGAATTTTTCTTTGTTTCTATGTTTACTGCATTTATTGTTTTTCTATACCTGCCTTCATCAAGATTACATATTTTTGTTGTTTTCTTTTAGAAGGTTTACAGTTTAGCTTTTACTCATGGGTCTATGATTATCTTGAATTATTTTTTGGGTATGAATAGAGGTAGGCCCTCTCATTTTCCTTGAAGAGTATTCGGTTGTTGTATCACAATTTGTTGAAGAGTTTTTTCTTTACCCATAGAACTGCTTTGATGCTTTTGTCGAAATCAATTAATCATGTATGTGTGGGTCTATTTCGGGACTGTCGATGTTGTTCCAGTGATCTAGTTGTAAAACTGCATGGAAACACCACTTCCTTGACTATTGAGGCTTTATAGTAAGTCTTAAAATCATCTAGTAGAAGTTCCACAAATTTGGCTATAGAATTTTGGGTTGATATTTTTTTCTTTCAGTGTTTTAAAGTCATAATTCTATTATTTTTTTCCTATGATATTTATGATGAGAAGTTGGCCCTAATGCAAATACTCTTTGCTTTCTAAGTAATAAGTCATGTTCTTCCTGGCTGATTTCAGGATTGTTTTGTTTAGATAGATAGATAAGTAGATAGATGATTGATAGATAGATAGAAAGATAGATAGACAGATAGAATACATATAATATAAAAGTACACTAAATTATATATATATATATATTTCTCTTTATTGTCCCAATTATAGAGAAATGAACACATTTAGTATAATTTAACATGTGGTATGTTTCAGGATTATTTGAGTAAAAATATGATCTTAAAATTGACATTCAGAAAGCCTCAAACAAAACTAATGAAAATGTCTTAAAATATTTTTGGCTCTGTTGTTAAGCTGGTATCTATTGAAATGCCTCAGTTATGTTTGTAGAATCTTTGAGAGCAATTTTTGAAGAAATTTTAAAACTTTAGATTCTTAAAATGTAGCAGCAAGTATATTGGCATTTATTTGAATCACTTACTATATCTAAGTAAACTAGACCAGAAAATTACATTCATAGCCTTTTTAATGATTTAGTGAAAATCAGATATTCATGAAATCATATCATTTGTCTCATTCTCCAAAATCAAATGCCTTCGTTTAGTGAAAAGTTTAATGTTTACAAGTAAATGCATTTGTTAAATATGCATGAGAATATATTTACTCAAGTAGTATATTTACACTGTGTATTTTGTTTCTGTTATAGCAGCATTAAATGCATTTATGGATTCCCTGTCATTCTTATAGGGAACAATTAATGGCAGGGGTGAGATTAAGCTTTTGAAGGCCTTCTTCCCAGCACAGTATCGATTGACTAGGGACACTTGATATGACTACTGTTTTCAGTGGCTCCTACAAAGTCCCTTTAAAACGAAGCTTCAGCCTCAGCCTGATTTGTATAGCAACTTAGGTTTTTGTAAGAACTGAAGGGCGCCTTATATCATAAATGCCCTTAAATTGTTCTTCAATATTTTCTCCCCAGGTAAAGTTACAGTTCTAGCTTCCAAATAAATGCTTCATTGGTTGGATCTGGGTGGAATTTTACTTACTTCTCCTCGTTAGATCTGAGATGGTTTGACAAGGTCCTTGGGAAATGAATGGACAGCTCCTATAATGGCGTGAATATGTCTCGGGATAGCCAGATCTTTGACAAGAGGCTTTTTAAAATTTCCTCTTGTGTTAACTAAGAGAAAGGTTCTGAAAAGAAGCCAGACTAAGTGCTCACAAATAGCTTCTTACGCCAGTAGCCCCATGAGCCGTGTAATCTAGAAAGATGCATGGAGATCTAAACAACTTCTGCAAAGCTTCTTTTGAGAACATATTTTAAAAGATACCTTTGTTCATTAGAGATATGTCTTCAATCTTGTAATTGTGGCCATTTCTCAGGGGTTATGTAAATCACAAAGAATCCTTGACTAAAGATGGTATAAATTTGGATTTGAGAGCCATGCAAATAACCAAGATCTCCTAATGCTAGGTTGCATGAATAACTACACTAATTCTTAGACTTCGCTTGAATGGATTTGAAAGGTATACTTCCTTAAGGTTTACTTGCGTTTTGGAACCCACACCCAACATCACTGAATCTGTTAGGTAGGATAGATAGTAAATCAAGGCAGGAAGGAGGAGGGAGACATGTCTCGCCCACTGACTCAGCGGTCCTGAGCCTGGTCTGAAAGTATTACCAGGTGTTCTGAACATCACAAGAAACACTGTGCTAACACTAAGGAGAAGAGGACTCCTTGAAATTTCTCTGCATCATTTCCACTGTCTGTGAAAGAAATCTTTGAAACTGTGTGTTCATTCCAAGGCCTGGAAGAGAAGAAGGTCCACAGTGCCCAAAAAAAAAATCCGTAAAACAACTGGTTAATTGCCTGCTTCTGGTCGCTATCTGTTTTATGAGAGAGTACTTAGTACTTACCGAAAGAGCCCATAAATAACTTTGGGTAACTGCCCCAACTTTAATTAACTGCCACGTGTCTGTTTCACAACATGACGAACGAATAGTCTGGAGCAAAATAAGTACTCAGGCTAATAGACCTCCACATTTACCTAAGTTTGGTTAGTCACATCCCTCGAGAAAGCTGGCACCACATTTACCTGTCAATCAATATGTAACTTCTTCACCCCCATCCCACCAACAATATAAGTTCTCATAACAAAGGACCTGGAGTTCTTGCCACCCTTACCTTGCCATGCCCTGAACCTATACCTTTCTCCCCCACCTCAGCAAGCCCTGGTCTCTTTCATGAGAATGTATCACTAATAAACCTTGCTTGCACACTAATAGACTTGCTAATCCATAATTCTTTACTGCATCACAAGAGCCAAGTTTCTCCCATAACAAATCTAGAACCCATGCAAAGGCTCACAGTCTGAATCAATCAGCACATATTCTGGAAAGTGTAATTCCTTAATGAGACATTTGACATGTCAACAAGAGTTTTATACTCGGGCGCTGGGTGTTGTGAATGCGTTGGTATTAAAACACAGTCTTTTCTGTGACACATATTCATTTGTAATTTGAACGTTTTCTTGGAGTGAAATAAAAGACAAATATGTTGCTGTCAACATTTACAATTGCACAGGGAGAAGGTCCTTTATAAACTTTCAATTGCTGATAAAGCTTTATTTTTACCTTTATCTTATTTTTTCAAAATAGATTTTTACTTTTTAGAATAGTGGGAGGATCACAAAAAAAATTGACCAGAAACCACGGTGAGTTCTCATTTACCCCTTACCTTGTGAATTTTTAAAAAGGTAACTTCTATTTTCAAATAAAGATCCACAGGAAGTTTGAAATAGTACAGAAAGTTCTCGCACACCTTTCACCCAGCTTCTCTTAATGATAGTGTCTTGCATAACCATACCATAGTATATTGTTAAAATTAGGAAATTGATGTTGGTACAATACTATTAACTAAGGTACAGATCTTACGTCACCAGCTTTTGCATGCACTCTTTTTTAAAGAAAAAATGGTGTTTAGTTCTGTGAAGTTCACTGTACGTGTAGATTCAAGCAACCTTCCACATGGTCAGGATGTAGAACCAGATCGTCACCCCCTCCCACACACAAATATACAACTTCATATTGTCCTGTAATCTTCTCAGGGTTTCCCCAACCTCAACACTTGGCAGCCATTAACCCTTTTCCATCACTGGAATTTTGTCATGTTGAGAACGCTCAATAAATGGAATCATGTAATGTATATATAGCTCTTTGAGACTGGCTTCTTGCACTTAATAGAATATCCTTGAGATCCATCCAAGTGTTGTAGATACTGGTACTTTTTCATTTTTATTACTGAGTAGGATTTCATTGCATAGATGTATTGTACTATAATTTATTTATCTATTCACCCATTGAAGAACATTTGACTGATTGCCAGTTCTTGGTTTACTGTCACTATGAACATTTTATGTACAGTGATTTTTGGGTAAGCCTAACTTTTTATTTCTTTAAGAGAAACACCCAGGCGTGTGATGGTTGGGCTGTACAAGTGCATGCTTCATGTTTAGTAAACTGCCAACCTATCGTCCAGGGTGGCTGTACCGCCTACACTCCCAGCAGCAACGAGGGATGCAGTTTCTTGCCATTAATTGAGTTTTTTAATTTTACTTTTTATTCAGCATATTTTTATTCTAGCCATGTCAGCCATTCTAGTATTGGTATCTCCCTGGGGAGTTAATCTGTGTTTCTTTAATAGCTAATGATGTTGAATACATTTTCAGATGCGGATTCTGCCATCTGTATATCTTCTTTTGGGAGGATCTCTTCTGGATTCTTTATTCTGTTCTATTGATTTATGTGTCTATTCTCCTGCCAATGCCACACTGTCTTGATTACTATAGTTTTACAAGCTCCCAAACCAGGTAATGTGATCCCTTTCAATTTTACTCTTCGTTTTTGTCTTTTCTTTTTCCTTTTCACATCTATATAAATTTTAGAATAATTTAGTCTATATTTACAAAGAATACTTCTGGAATTTTGATAGGAACTGTGTTAAATCTACACATCAGTTTGGGGAGAATTGAAATCTTCACTATGCTGAGTCCCCCAACTCATGAACCAGTATGTCTCTCCCAATGGATATAGTTCTGTGATTTCCTTGATTGGCATTTTGTAGCTAATCAAACATGCATTCTAACATGCAATCTAATTCACTAATTCAACAATTAGAATGGCAATAGCTCTGCTTCTTTTATGCCAGTCTCAGGCATAAGCACGTTTTCTTCTGGTCTTTGCACTAGTACAGGACCCCAGCCCCTCCAGGCCATCCTTTGGAGGTCTGGCTACCTCTCTCGGAGTTCTATAGTGACTAAGGGACTCAGTGGTCCTCATATCCCAGAAGAAATTGCAGGACTCCTTCTGTCTTCTCCATCTTGGGGGAAGTAACCTTCCTTAGGTTCACTCACTCATCAATGCAAATACTGTGTTACATCCTCTCTCCCTTTGGCCTGACCCTGCAGCATTTCCCCTCTCTACACCTTTGGAAGCCTTTACAGGTCTCTCTTCCCTAGAGGCTGAGGTAGGAAAAACAGCTGCCAATACTAGTTAAATTTTTCTTTCATCTTACCTCTAAATAAAAATAAATTTTGACCATGTCCTATATGATATAAGGGGAGCTAGTGAAGATTCCCCTCCCCACAATGTAACTGCACAACAGGACTCTATAAAAAGAGATGCCTACACCAGGACAGGGCTCTGAACAATGCCTGACGTTTTTCCTGAGATGTGCTTCTTAGATACTTCCACAAATTCATCAATCAGTGCCTAGTTGTAAGTAAAGCAGAACAGTGACGTAACTCCTATGCTTGTAGGCTGGCTGCCGAGCAGCAGGCTTCTGCTGCAGGCCTTTTTAGAGTTTTGCTTTAAGGTTAAAAACTATAAATCAGAATATGAATTCCAGCAAGCAGACTGACTGCCCCTCAACTCTTTACTATTCTGAAACAGCCAGTTCACGCAAACTCCAAGTTCATGGTGAGAGCGCATTTTAATTGTTCACCAGTAGGGTTTTTAGCACAAATATAACTCCTGCTGCTGTAGAGCTGTATTTTTAGTAGGTTTTTATTTTCTTCATTAGAAGATACTGATGAAATGGGAGAGGTGGTAATTAATAGCCAGAGAGTTAATAACCCCTTCAATTTGAAGTATCTATTCACTGAAAAAAATATTATGAATTATAAGAGACTAAAGGCCACCCACCACGGTTTAAATCCGTGTTCTTTTTACTACATAGTGAGTGACAACTTGTGCCCCACAAAACCTCTATCTGTAGTCCAGATCTCCATGCCCAACCCTGGACTCACATATGCAATTTCCAACCTTCATTGCCTCTTGCATATCTTGGAAACGTCTCAATACAACATGTTCAGAACTGATTTCCTCATCTCTCCCCACAAACCTATCTCAGTTGAAGGCAACACGGTCCAAAATAGTTTTACTACTCTTAACTCCTCCCACTTCTCCACACCGCTACAAAATCTTCCAGGAATTCCTGTTTACTCTGACTTCAAAACAGGGCCGTGCATGACCCCAACCACTATCACCTGTCAAAGGATAACTGCAGTAGCCTCTGAACCGGTCTCCTTGATTTTACCTTTGCTTTCCTGCAGTCTGTTCGCAACCAGCTGCCTAGAACCACATAAAATTGTAAGTCTGAGCATACCCTTTTTTTATTTGCCTCAAAATCATCCAAAGCTCCTGATTTCATGCAGAGTAAAAGCCAGAGTCCCTAGAATGACTTGGAAATCTTCCCCTGACACACCCCATTTCCTATTGACCTCACTTCTACCATTACTCCACCTTCCTCATAATCTATGCTAGCTTGAGCTTCCTTTTCTCCCAGAACATTTAAGGCACAATCCAGTCTGCGGTCTTTGCCATGGCTGTTCCCTCAGCCTACATCTCCTCCTCCATAACTTCATGCAACCAACTCCTTCATGAATTTCAAGTTTTCCCAAATGTCTCTTTTACTCTGGAGGCTCACCCTGAATACGCCATTTAAAGTCACAACCCTCCTTGACACATGTGACCTCCTCCCTCATCTTGCTCTGCTTTTTAAATATAATCTACAGCCTTCTAGCATACCAAATATTTTATTATTTATTATATTCTTATTTATTTTCTGTTTTCCCTGAATTGTAAGGACCATGAAATCAGGGACTTTTATCTACTTTGTTCACTGATGTAAGCCAAGCACCCAGAAGAGTGTCTGTCATGGAGTAGATGTTCAATACGTTTTGATTGAATGACCTTGGCGAGTACCAGCATTCTAAGTTTAATTTACAAACTTTGAGAAGATTAAAGAAGGAGAAGCATCGTCACCATTATCACAATCATCATCATCATCATCTTGTTATTGTTGCTAACCCCACTCTAATTACATTTAAAAACTGAACAATTTATGTTACACAGTTTGAAGGTTGTTAGCATTTCATTCAAATTGAGAATGAATAACAGGGCCTGAGAAGCTTTTCCTATAGTAAACAAGTAAGCTTCGTTGAGAAAGTTTGGTGATTTCTGTTTTACTTTCTTCACCCAAGGATTTTTAAAATGCATTTTCTAGTTCATGTCCATGTCCAGATAATTGGCACTATTAAAGCACCGGCCTATGGTGAGAGGCTGCTGTATCCACGTTTAAATCCTCCCCGACCAAGGCTGAGTCTGTTTGATAAAATAGATGTTGATTGATGAAACCATCTCTGCCTCCTTAACAAGACACTCTCAATTCTAATAAAATTTCCATTTATATTTTGTAAATTATGCTTTTCCTAAATGTCTTACATGAAGAAGGATACAAGCTTATTTACTTCAGTGTACTGTGGTGTTTCAGAATTTTTAGAAACATTTATTTAGCCATAGCTAGAAATGTTTCCAGTTAATAAAAATCCTTCTGACAGAAAATAAATAGCTAATATTTCTAATCCTAAAAAAATTTTACTCTTAAAAATAATAAGTTCATTGGGTCCTTCATACTTCAGCTCCTTAAGTATGTGTATACGTGTGTGTGTGTATACATACACTTTGCCATTAACTTCAAGTACTAAGGGAATACTATTCATATGATTCGTACATAAATACTATTCATACAATTTGATCAGTCCTGGTTAATTCTCATCTGTATTTCCACATAAGTGTTACCATAGGTATAAAAGATAGTCAATAACAATGCATACACTTAATAAAAATTTTGCTGTTTACATCAAAATTGGTTTCTTTTTTTCAGAAACTACAGTCAATTCTCAGGTATTTTTGATGACTGAAAACCAAGTTTATTTTAGATTGACTCATCATTCTCCACTCTTTTTGCCTTGCTTAACAAGGAAACAGATATTTTGCTCCTGAGATATAACAAAGCATCAATGAACCAGAGACTTCAATTTATTGTTTAACTTATTTTTAACTCCCATAATTTTTAGAACAAAGAAGAAAACAACAGGACATTGATGGTTTTTTTAAAAGCCCTACTGATTTTAGGTTTTCTGACATTACTTTACACGTACCCCCACCTCTCATAGCTCTGTTATTAAAAGGCCAGTCATAAAGATGAGGAAGATTGGCTGTGGCTTGAGAAGTCAAAATTCAATTCCATTTTCAAATTCAAGTAAGTTCACATTACTCTTTTTAACTAAGATGTTACCATAGACCTTTTAGAAAGATCTTCATGAGCAAATGTTTATCCTTAGGCAACCAACTAATATATATACCCAAAATATTAAATTCCTTAACTTTGTTTTCAATTGGAATTCAAAAATTCTATTCTGAAAAATGTAAACTATAAATAAAAAGGTGAAACAGTCTAAGAATAGGAAATAATATTAGCTAAATACCCAAGAAGTGCTAGGCATTGTCCTAGGTACATTAAATAAGCCTGGAACTTCATGTTCTTATGGATGTAAGCCTTTTGAAGGAAAGACTATGTATCTGGCAAAAAAGACTTGAATCAGAGAAAATTAATCATGATGAAAGGTGGTTGCTCTGAAAACCCCATTTCAAAATACATCACTTCACTCTTGGTTCCTCTACTTTAAACAAAAATTTTTTTCTAGGCAAAGGCAAAATGATGCTCATAGTCTATTTTATATCAGCCACAATGGGATGAAAATTGGAAATAGTGAATTATTTCCTATCTTTTCTGAAGACCAATTGGAGATGATGATCTTCTGATAGAAATGAGACATCATTTTTATTAAAATACTTTTTATTATTGAAGTAATTAGGGTGACATTAGTTAATAAAATTACATCAGTTTTAGGGGTACAATTCTGTAACACATCGTCTGCATAGTGTCTCATGTGTTCACCACCCCAATTCAAGTCTCCTTCCATCACCATTTATTCCTCCTTCACCCTGTTCTACCCCCCCGCCCAACTCCCACCCCGTCCCTCTTGTAATCGTTACACTTTTGTCTGTCTAGGAGGGTTTTGTTTATTTGTTTGTTTGTTTTGCTTAATCCATTTACCTTTTTCACTCAACCCCTCTACCCCCTCCCCTCTGACAGCCGTTTGTCTGTTCTCTGTATCTATTAAAGTATTTTTGATCAGAGGACCTTCAGATATCAACTTGATATATTCAAAGTAACACACAACCGTGTCCAAATGTTTTGCTAACATAATTGTGTTTGTAGACCTTGGTACAGATGTGCCCTTGGCATTGCTATAGCAACACGAAGTCTCATGCTCTTAACTCTGTATGCGCTTGCATTTGTATATTTCCATGGCCAACCAGAGTGAACAGGCGTAACCGTAAAACTCAGCCTTCAACAGTGCAAAAGTTGAAGGTAGGAAATCACAACATTAGATACTTCACTTTAAAGATGAAGAAATAGACAAGCACAGAATAAAAGTAATTTGACCAAAGTTATTCTTCAAGCCTGGGATATGGAAAGAATCCTGAATCACAGGGGAAAAGTGTACATTGTAAGACAATTATGAATGTATAAAGTCACATTTATAAAATGGACATAAAATGGACATTTGTCCATTTGGCATTTTATGGACAAAATTATGATGTGAGCCTATATCGTGTATGTATTGGTATGTTAAAATATGCATTTATTTTCAAGCAATGTCAATAAATGTGATAATCTATATATTCACAGAAAGGTGGCTTCCAGGTTGTCAGTACACTCTTAAATGCCACAGGAATGGTCATTTATCTGAATTGGAAAAAAAAAAAACTTTTTTCCTGAATATATCCTATTGACTTGTTAGCCGTTCACTTGAGTCGGTCCTGTTCCAGAATGGCTTCCCATACATCCTTCCTGTTTCTTTAGCTTAAACTTGAAAGAGGAGAAAACTAGAAGTGCCACACTTTGTAGATGTTACAGATCAAGGGTGCCAAACCCTATGGCATCACCTTGCCATCAACAGCTTGTCCCTTGCACAGCCATCCAAAACTAATTCACCGGGTTCTCTATTGACCGTAGCAACAGACTTGAATTCTCATTTCCTGTGCTGTTTAAACCCTCTGCCTGATTCCCTTCCCTTTAGACTCAAAGTAATTTGCTTCAAATCCAGACCCAAGTGTTCCTGCAGCTGAGGCAAAACAACCTGTTCACAATGTCCTTGAGATTAAAACAGCCATATCAAAATACGGAAGCATCAACATGTCATCCGCCTGCTTAATAAACCCTGAGTAGAGACCATGGAGGAAATGAACTTTATTCTTTAGTGGACATGAGCATTGTATGCCAAAGAATCATGCTCATACTCTCAAGGCAGGTGTCAAAAATGTCACTTGTCACACATTTAAACATGTCCAACCTCCTAAGGGGTCTGCCAAAGGTTTGGAAAGAACATCAAGCCCCAGTTTGCTCGTGCTTCTCCAGGCCGCTGGTTGAGAACTCAACAGTTACAAGGTACTGAGAGCCGCGTCTCACTTCCCTATTCCTCGTTGGCCTATGAACACATTGGAGGTCAATTTACAGAGTTAATGAGAACATGATTAATTAAGATTGACCTGCAAGTAATGATTAGCTATACACTTGGAAATCAGGATTCCCACTGGGAGCCTGGAGAAGTTTCACACATGAGTGACTTGGGTAGTTTACTTTCAATATGTGTAAAGACTCCCTGAATCAAAATATCTCCCTTACTGAACTTCCTCCTAGGTCTGGAATCTGCATACTGGTCATTCTTTAATGTCAGGTATCTAAAGTGTTCTTTGGGTTGAATAAAAGGCCAGAGCCCTTGGAGTCAGAAAGCTCTGAATTTAAATGCTGACTCTGCTGCTTACTAATTATGTAGCTTGTAGCAAGATATTTAACCCCTTTGACTCAATTTCCCCATTTCTATAGGGTGGCAATAAAAACAGCTAGAATTGTCAAGAGGAATATGTAAAACAATGTAACGGATGTATCTAGCAAAAGGCAGGTGCCAGCAAATGGTAGCTCTAGAACTCGAAAGGTCTGGGATAGCAAGCTCATTGACCTAAGAAAGAAATGTTACCATCTTAGCTTACCAGTTTTTTAGAGAAAGGTATCAGAGAAGCTGGGATAAAACCCAAGTTTGGAAGAAGGGAGAGTAAAAGTAGCTTAGGACACTTCCCAATAATAGGAATTTCTTCCTCCACTGAGACTCAGAATTGCTACAACACTTGACTCCCAGGACAAAAGGGAAAGCAGTGGAATATTAGTTACTGACCCAAGAATAAAGAAATGATAAGCAAAAACAGACTAAGATACATATTAGTATTACCTGAAATAACTAAAATTTTTCATAAATAGTTCTACATGAAACCAGATCAATAATTATGGCTTCTCGACAACAAGAGTTCATAGAAAAACTGAAAGGAGAAATGAAAATAGAAGGAGATTGTGTGACCTTTGCAGATCTCACAAAAATTTTGCATAAAGTACAGATGGTTATTTCCAGAAGGTTTGTTAATTTCACATTGTAGTCTATATGATTTACTGTAAAAATTCATAGACATGATATGGCAGCTTTCCTAGAGATAAATCACTAAATAAATTCTGTCCATCAATCTTTTGTCCAATTTCTAATGAGCACCATTTCCTGAAGTTGTGTTTTATTATATTTTCTCTGTAGACAGAATAGTGATTTAATGATTTTGCCAGTGCCAATTTATAATTGACAATTTGCTATGAAAGGTAGCACAGCTGTCTTTGGTTTTGATTTATGGCTGGATCCAGAATTAATCTTTGGCTCAGAGTTTTATTGCATTTGAGCTGAGCTGCAGCTCACCCCGCTGCAACTTCCTTGTTTTAAAGGGTTTCAGGTAAGGGCTGCGTGGGGGCGGGGCGGTGCAGGGAGGAGGTTGCGTGAAGTTTTCAGAACCAATGTTTAACATCTAGCAACGCTCCTTTTCCAAAGCATACCATGTGAAAACAGAGAGAAAAGCATGCCAAGAATTTTAAACACATTGTTCTGCTTTCGTTACAATGGCAAAAGTCCTTATTATCAGATAAAATGTAAAGAATAAAACTATACTCAGCACTGAAATGCACATCCAGGAGAGGGAAGGGCTTTGCAGTGGGTAACGCAGCTCAAAGGTGGGGATGAGTCAAGGATGCCTGCTCTGCCCCCTTTATTTGGTAATAAAACAGGGCTTTTACATTTTGAAGCAGCTGTTTTATGTGGTCAAGATAAAATGATCGCATCAAAATGTCATTGCTGTCGAAACGTCATGTCAAAATGACCTAGTCAAAATGTCTTACTGCATGTCAGGCTGTTCTGGCTTCAAGATTCCACTCTCTGGCCCTCAAAATATCACCATGTTCCTGATAAAAGCAAACACTGTCTCACGTATATCACCTTGATCTTTAGAATCCCTGCTCACCAGTTCCCACTTAATTCACTCTTTGATCTCTCAACATTGTCAAAGTACCCAATACTGGTTAATTTATTCTTATCAACAACAACAAACTTAGCAAATATGGGGAGCCCATCCCATGTGCCAGGCACTGTTTTAAGCATTTTATGTGAACAAATTCACTTCATGCTGTACAGTTCCCAGTAGGAGGTACTATTTTAACTCCAATTTCGAAGGTGAAGAAACTGAGACAGAGTTTTGTTTTGTATTTTTCCTAAGATCACAGTTAATATACAGTGAAACTGAGACTTGCCCTTGGAATTCTAGCTTCAGAAAGTGGGCTTTCAGGCACTGTTGAAAGTGTCACGTACGGTACTGCACTGGACTATGCACACACTGAAGAATAGGTATGAATGATTCCTGTCCTAGCCGCACACTAGCTCACTTCTGCCCATTGACATTAGGTAAATCTCTCATGCAGGCAAATTCTTTTTCTCAGATTATTGGTAATGCTACAGATTATTTTGAGGTAGATCGGTATTGTGAACTGGGCTGTATTTCTCCAGAATTCTCCTATTGAAGCCATAAGGCATACGGCATAGTCCCTTAGAACATGACTATATTTGGAAAGGGGGCCTTGAAAGAGAAAATTAAGGTTAAATGAGGTCAGATGGGTGGGTCCTAATCCAACCTGACTGCTGTTCTTATAAGAGGAGGAGATCAGGACACAGGGAGAGAGATACCAGGGATGCACTCACACAGAGATCGTGGTCATGAGAGGACGCAGCGAGAAGGCGGCCACCTGCAAGACAAGGAGAGAGGCCGCGGGAGAAACCCAGCCTGCCGACACCCTGATCTGGAACCTGCAACCTCCGGGACTGTGAGAAGTGGACTATCAGTTGTTTGAGCCGCCCAGTCTGTGGTGTTCTGTTAGGGCAGCCCTAGCGGATAAATTGGTAAACCTATAAAATGTCTTGTAAAATATATTTTTTAATTTTTCGGTTTCAGAGATGCAACCTATAGAAATGAGTTCCTCAGGCAAGTGGTAAATAAGGTTGGTTCTTTCTCCCTGATGATCGTATTGACTGGTGCATGTGAGCAGAAGCATGTGGGTGTTATATGCTTCTAACAAGGTTCTAACAAGAGCCATTATTCTATTTCAAGGACTGACCTCCAATACGTGTAGTGGTGGATAAATATATTAAGTGGATAATATCGACATCTTTTAACACAAATTATATAAGCTGTTTAATATAAAACTTGGTTCCATTTCACTTGTGAATCTTGATAGTTGACTTAGCTAATGTAGTTATTAAGCAGTTTATTATCAGTGTTTTATTTCAACAAAAATAAAATATATACACACAAGAGTGAAATAAATTTACTTTATTTTTTTCAGAGAAGCACCAAATGTAAATACACTTAAATTGATATGACCTATAAAAATTCATTTGGTGACAATTAAGTAAACTTTTATCCTAATAAAACAAGATTTTCCAAGTATACATGATTTCTAGTCAATATATTTTTAGCTTGACTAGGGATATTTTGGTATCCAATGTAAAATGCAAAGAAGAAACACATATATGGAAATTGTGTTTCTTATCACTAAGCATATCTGTAGTTAAATTAGTGTCAAGAATCTCTATTAAAAAGTTGAAAATATCTTCTTTTTACATTTAAAAAGTTGATACCTTTGAATAAGAAAGATGATCATATATCTTATGATACCAAGAGACCACTCAGTATTTTAAAGGCTGCAGTACCTAAATTACAAATAAATGCTCTACAGTGAGACTTCTTTATTACAAATTCAGATGAACTCTATTATAAACAAAAGTTGTGGACTGGTGATTCCAAATTAGCTAGGTATTTCTTTATTTCTCCATTACCGTTAGTTTTGTTTCTAATATAACTAAATTAGTAATTAAAAGCTGATACCCAGAAGAATAAATTAGTATTGCTACTTTGGTGGAGAATTTAATAACATTTTAATAACTATAAGTTTTTATGCTTTTTGACCCAGAAATTTCTATTTATCAGTGCATATACCCCAAAATTATTTCAAGAAATATATATACAAGAATGTGCAATGCAACATTATTGTGTTATTAAAAATTCCATCAATATGGGACTGGGAGAATAAGTGAACATGCAATAAAGTGGAAGAACACAAGTAACTGTCAAAAATTAGGCATGAAATACTAGGAATACTATGTCCCTGTCAAAAAAAAATAGGTGATATTTTGAAAGCATTCCTGAGAACTGTTGAAAAGAACAAAATGCAAAACATTTTATATAGTTTGAGCCCTTTTACATAAATTTTTACGAGGCAGCATTCTATATAGATATGTACATGCTGGAAAATATACCAAATTTTGTTTGAATTTCCTGAACTTGACCAGGAATTAATATGAATTCCTTTAGAAGGCAGAGAGGAGGGAGACTTTTGATTTGTGCCTGCCTTCCCATGTCTTTGAATTTCTACCCAAACACATGAATTGTATGGAATTAGTGAGCTAGTGAGCCATTTTGTGTATTTCCTTTCAGATACTTCATTGTATTTGGGAAAAAAAACCAAACAGCATAGAACTTAGATGTTCTCTCACACACACACACAAAAGATGTGAGGTGACAAATGTGTTAATTAACTTGATGGGGGGCAGGATCCTTGTTCAATGTTAATGTACATCAAATAACCAAATTGTGCACTTTAAACACCTGACAATTTCATTTGTCACTTATACCATAATAAAGCTGAAAAGAGGAAAAATTTTAGATATATTATTTTAACACATAGTTTACAATTAAAATTTCTCCTGTCCTATTCAAATCATCTCTAAAATGTTTCATTTGCTACTTTCAAATTGAAGGTTGTTGTATTCACTACCACTATCAACGGACTTTATGCTTTTTGGACACTAGAGGGAGATTAGAAATGTGGTAAAACACACGGAAGAAACAAAATGGCTCCTAAAAATCTGTCACTGAGTCTCCTTCTTCCTGTCGAGAACCTTTATGGAGCTAAAGCATTACCATAACCATGGCTGACTTTGTAGATATATTCCAAAGAGCTTGTGAATAAATTGAATCATATTTTAAGATCTCCTAGGAAGATTGCTACTGAGAAGAATCCTACTGTGAATTGTCTTTAAAAAAAATGAAGCTGCCATAAAACAGAAAATCACTTCTAGTTTATCATTAGAAGCAAAGAAACCAGTATTTTATTATCCTATTTACCAGCAGATACTGTAACCTTGAGGTGTTATTATCTTGGTACAATCACCTTTGTCAGGCTTAGAAAACATAGGTACTCAATAAATGTTTAATAGTCTAATTCTCTCAGGTTAGTGAAATTAACAGTTACTGTGTCTGTATTTCTCTACTAACCCCATTTTTTAATGTTTTGAATTAATAATTTATTTTCACAGATATCAGCAGCATTGTTATTAGCCTGTAGGGGTCTATAAACTTTAAAATTTTTTATTAAATTTATGGGGGGTGACATTGGTTAGTAAAATTATATAGTTTTTAAGTGTACAGTTCTATAATACATCACCTATATATTCCATGTATTTAAATTTAAATGGCTCACTACCCGAATCCCACTAGACAGCTCTGTGTCTTCATCTATTCATTCAGTCAATGATCTGAGTGTTTTCTCTATGCCAGACACAGTTATTGTCACTGGTGATAAAAGAAATACCTCAAAAACTTCACAATCTAGTGGGAACAGACAAGAAGAAAATAGATATACAATCAGAAAATATGAGTATAACAGGCAAAAATTTAGTATACACTAAACATTAATAATATCTGTTTCTCAATATTTCACACAGTAAGTTTACAAAGAAGTCAGTCGATTCCAAGAGATAGAAAAAAAAAAAAGAACATTTGGCTCCTATATGCTGTGGAAGGGAAAGTATCGATTTGTAATTGGTAGCTTAAAGGGTTTTTTCTCACATTTTTTTAATTGTTAAGTACAGTTGTCTCCATTTTCCCCCTACCACTCCCCCACACTCTGGTCATACCCACTTCCCACCGGTTCGATTCCCAGTCTAGGGCACATGCCTGGGTTGCAGGCCAGGTCTCTAGTATCTGGGAAGAGAGAGGCAACCACACATTGATATTAGCTTAGAGTTTTTAGGAGCTTCATTAATCTTTTAGATTTTCACATTTAGTTTTTATCAGGTAAACACAAACCTAGTTTTTAAATTTAAAAATAAAGTTTACATCTACCTCTTCTGAAACATCATAAACATTTTAACTAGTATAGTTTAAATAAAGGGGAGAAAAAATGGGACAACTGGAATAGCATAATCAATAAAATATATTTTAAAAATTAAAAAAAAAATAATAATATCTGTTTGTCCTGCACTTCCGAGTATACCGATGTTATACTTCGCCCTCTTGAAACTATGCATGGCCATTCAACTAATTCAGGCTGAAAACGTGAGAATAGTTATGACACCACCATGCTGAAGGACCGCTAGTATTTGACTCTCTAACTCTTTCTCCCTTTGCTGTGGCATCAGGTAAGCACGTGCTGACGCAGAGGTGTCATGAGACGGAAGTGACTGAGCCATCACACAGAAGGTGGCTGAGCTGAAAAGTTGCCTGGCCCTTACCTGAAAAGGTAAGTTTGTCACTGCAGCATAGCCAAGGCTGTCCCAACAGCCTTGTACCAGATAACTCAAGCAAAATAAATAGATAAATATTCTAGGTTGATCTATTTGCCTAGACCAGGGAATGGGAAAGGATCTAAATGGTCATTTGGAAAGGCACATGAATGCTGACAGTTCAAAGATCCTTGAAATTCTGTGGTTTGGAATTAAACAATAACACTTGTTCAATTGTTATTATTGTTAAAATCACCACCAGAGGAAGCTCATCTACCCCTTCATCTAGGCTCCAACATAAGTGACACTCCTTGTGATTTCGGTATGACAAGTGTATTGTATGATTTCTGCCTGAGGTGAATGTTGGAATGTTTAGATTTACGCTATTCTAGCTGTCTCAGAAAACAGCCAAGAAACTTTAATCTACCACAAGTTTGTTCTCTAATGTATAACCTCCTCAAAACCTCCCCCATCTGAAAACCACAGCAAAAACTAATCTAGCTGGAGAATCACATTTTCCACACAAACCTCTCTGGAATCCTGAGATTTATTCTCTTTCATATGCTCTGATTTAAATTTTACTGCATTTTTCTAAGAAACCATCATCACATCAGAATTTTCTAGGATCTTTGAGTCAAAATACAGAGGAAGGGTCTTTGAAGAAGAATGGTTGGTTGGTTTGTAACTGATAAGACATTTGAATGAAACTGAAGAATTACTAATCATCAGGGATACAGTTTCAGTAAGATAAGTACGTCCCAAAGATCTACAGTATAACACACTTCCCATAATTAAGATTATTACGTTGTATACTTAAAAGTCTTCTACAGGGGTACCTCTCATTTCTGTATTTTTATCAAAATAAAATAAAAACTAAAATTAGAAAAAAGTCTTGTATATCCCAGACTGATGGTGACATAAAGTAAATCTATCTTTGATATTAATGATCAATTATATTAAGTGTAAACGGGAAGAGAAGAGGTCTTAGAACACTTATCATTGACCAAATGACTTCATCTATAATTAATAAAAAATGAAGTCAATCTTGTTTTGTGGGGAAGTAAATGATCTCTAAAAGTAAACTAAAAACAAGACTTGGAAGATTACATTTTAGTTTTCTTTGAATGCCTGATACTCAAAAGCAAGAAGTTGATGTATTTATATCCCTTTAATTGCCAGTGGCAAAGGTATGCCCTTTAGGAAACAGACCTGTTTTAACATTTGTGAAAGCTCAATATATCCACTCTGCCTGTAAATATTTGATTACTATAAATGTCCGGAGCTGAGGAGAAAGAAGGAGCCACTATTTCATTATTTCCTCCATTTTTGTAGAGCGTGTGACCATGGCAACCAGATGCTACAAACTGACCCTGATGGAGGCCACATTTACCACTTTATCTAAATTGCTTCTGGAAGCACACAAGCTTTATAGGCTTACTGAATTGCATTAGATTATGGTCATTTTATTGAAGGAGTTCCAAATGAGAGAAATGGCTGTTTTTATCCAAAGAAGTCAAATTATGTGTGCACTATTTATTGCAGGGAATATTTATACACGACTTGAGGTTTTAAGAAAGAAAGATTTGTAGATGCATAAGACAGATGGATCACATATGGGTATCTCTACTCCATCCCAGAAATCCCTTCAATAACAGTAAAAGGATATAAAATATATGATTTTGTGCCTTTATACAGAGACAAGAGAGCAGGAGAATAGATGACAGCAGGCTGGATTGTCAACAAAATTGTGAAGGCTGGAAAAGAGATAGATGAGTCATAACTTACTTAGCAGAGCAGAGATGCTGAAATCTGACTGACTGTTGAGGACGGGGGGAATGACAATAATAGGAAGGCTGATTCATGCGGTGGAATACTCAAAGGCACGGTGATTGAAGGGACTAGAATCTTCCAAATGAACTCCAGGATATGGAGTGAAGCTGAAAACAGCATGGTTGATTGAGTGCTCATATTCCAAAATTCACACCCCAGACACTGAATTAAGTAACTCTTCTGGAAAGAGGAGGGAATGGTGGGTCACAGGGTTGGAAATGGTTGAAAAATAGGGTAATGCATGAAAATTTGACTACCAAAGAGCTAAACAGCCAGCCCCTGCCCTGCCAGCTCTCAGGTATGTACCAGCCAGGCTGGCTACACAATTCAAGGTGTTTTCATCTGCACCACCCTGAGACTGCTGTTTTAAATGATCATAACACTGTTAGTTTTTAAACGATGTAGACATATTTATCACTAAACTGAGGGAGTGGGGGCTGGGCTGAGTGGAGGGGGCAAAGGGGAAAAACTTGGGACAAATGTAATAGAGTAAACAATAAAAAAGACAATAAATAAATAAATATAAAAGCCAACAGTTAATGTCAGGGAGGAGCTGCTTTGAGTCTGTGCCCATGCCTCAAACGGTGTGGACTGTGGATGTGGTACCTAGTTACAGTTTTTAACGTCTGCCCCAGCACTGCAGGTTACGCAAATCTGACAGCGTATTGTTGGCTTTATCCTGTTACCTTGATATCAGGGCTAGAGGGGCTCGAGAGACCAGAAGTAACTGCATCAGAAAAAGACCCACAAGTAATAAGGACCAGACGTTCTCCACAGTGGACCAAGATGTACCCTGGTACCCACACCTGCTGTATCATTATAAACCGTCTGCCTCTCTATTCCTTCCAGGAGATAAAAGGACTGGGGACTGGTGAGCAGGGATGGAGGAAGGGAGAAGCATTATTGGAATCCTGAGACTTGACCCTACCTAGAGAGAAGCCCACAACTTTGGGGAGGGATGATCTCCAACCTCCCTCCAAGCTAAGAAAGAGGCTGTGTTAATTTCCTACTGCAAACCTAGTTGTTGAAAACCACACTAGTAGAAGGAGAGCTTTTCCTGGGCCTCTTCTATAAGGGCACTGATCGAATTCATGAGGGCTCCTCCCTCCTGACCTCATCACTTCTGGAAGGTTTTCTCCTCCTAATGCCATCACCTTTCAGGTTAAGATGTCAACACAGGAATTTGAGGGGACGCATTCAGATACCAATGGAGTCATCCCAAGTCTACCGGTGACTCTTGCTTGGCCTGCTGAAATTAACTGCTAAATTCTGCGGCATGGGGGCTCATCATTTGTCCCCTCTCAGTTTGGTACTACGGCCCTCCCTGCTGACTCAGCCCA
Organism: Micronycteris hirsuta; assembly: GCA_004026765.1. Lineage (NCBI taxonomy): Eukaryota > Metazoa > Chordata > Mammalia > Chiroptera > Phyllostomidae > Micronycteris > Micronycteris hirsuta. Next base: position 4,653 of record PVJI01010753.1, on the reverse strand, counting down.
CCTGGCCTCTTCTTGGCGATAGCATCACCTTGAAGTCTGGCTGTGATGCTCATGGGATTCCAGCCTAGGGGGTCACCCTGAATTCTTTGTCCCAGATTCATTCTGACCCCAGTACAATGACTATTCTGGGGAGTTACAGCCCAGCACCATCAGCTAGCTGTCTTCTGTACCCCTCCAGGAAAGGCGAAGCTCTTGGAAACCCTCCACTACTGTTACCGAGGACTCAAGAGAGAACTCAGGGGGTTTGACTGAGAAGTTCCCTCTGACTTAGCAGCTCATGCTGCTAATCTTACAGCCTCTTTCTATCTCCAAGTCAGTGCTGGGGTTTCCTCGTAGAAACTGAAACATGAATCAGGACAAAGCCCTATGGTGTCCATTTTCCTTATATTCTATTTAACATCCCCCTCCAACAGCAGAAAGAAGAGGTACAGGGTAGGAAAGGGATCATGACCCTCGTGGAAAATTATTTGCAAAAACAGCCACTGTTATTCCCTTTCATCCTCCTTTATAATGTGACTTTGCAGTCCTTCCATCAAGAGGTGGGTATAACTTTCTCTACCCCTTAAATCTGGGCTGGCCTTGTGAATTGCTTTAACCAATAAGATGCAGCAGAATTGATGCCATGTCATTTCTTTCTGCAAGCCTCAAAAGGCCTTGTGTGCCTCTGTCCTTTTTCATGGAACACTGCCACAAGCGTATGCATAAGCCCAGGAAAACAGGACAAGCTGGCCCCTCGGAGGCCATCCTAGACCAGCCAGTTCACCTAGCCACCGATCACAGAGTAAGTCCAGCCAAGATGAGACCTGCCTCGCTGAGCTCTGTCAGACTAGATGACAAGCAGAATCATGAACTAAATAAATGATTGTTGTTCTGAGACAGTAAATTTTGATGTGGCTTATTCTATAGCGAAAGCTAATTCATCTCCCACTGTCTCATCCTTCCTGCACTTCACTGGCATGTAAAGGCAGGTTTCATCCTTTCTCCCTTCTGTCATGGACTGTACTTAAGTATTTTCCTGAAGGCCATTCATCTTCCTGGGTACCCGAGGCCTCGCAGTGCAGTCTTAATGGCAGAATCAATCTTGTCTCCACATGGGAAGGAACTCTGTGATCTAATCTGTCGGGCCTAGTTCATATTATGTTAATGCTATCTAAAGGAATTTTTAAAATTACTTTCGTTTTCTATGAAGGCTGACTTCTAAGACAATTTTATTCTTGCAGACTCGAGAACTGTATTTTGTATGCATGAGTTGAATGAGTCCCCTTTCTCTTTGTTTCCCTGCTTTAATGTTCCTAATCCTCCCACGGCAAATGAATGCCCCCGAAAGAATGGGAGGTGAAGGAGGAGAACGTCTCCCTGACACTGGTACAAATAGAAAAGAACACTGAAATAGGTTTTGAAACATGATCTGCCTAACATGTATGATGTATGTTTCCTCTATAGAATGAGACACATCTTAACATTCCTACGGGAAAAATGGAGTCACTTAGGCTCCCTCACCTGGGTGTCCAGGCAACTAAGATAAGCAGTATTCCCAACACCTGGAGAATCATGTTTGTTGTATTATATTTTGAATACCCTGCTGGCTTTGTGTGCATTTAGTATATGAGGGAGTCCGAACTTCCCACAGTGGGGGAGGGGGGTCACATGGTGTGACACATGGCTTGTGGCATGCGTAGATCGCCCCTCCCTTCCATAAAGACATGTCAGGCATCCTGACGGCTCCCCGAACTTCCTTCTGTCGGCCTGAATCCTATGTGAACCTGCCCAGCCTGGAAGGGCTGCAAAACAATTCCTCATTTGCTGGAGGAGAGAATTGGAATTCACGGTCTTCTGTATCTAGATGGAACATTCTATGACTTCTTGGTACTTACCATGAACCAGCTGGAGAGTCAATGAGAGAGTAAGTCACAGACTTCGCCAATCATTGTTGACTTACTTCCTATGCTATGATGCCCAGTGTAGTGTTGAATGGGAGTGGTGACATTTGACATCCATGTCTTGTTTCAGTCTTGATAGGGAAAGGATTCAGTCCTTCCCCATTAAATCTGATGTGACAGGTTTTTCACAGTGTCATATCACAGGTTGAAGAAGATACCTTTTATTTCTGATTTGCTGAGAGATTTTATCATGAATGTTGAATTTAGTTATACTTCAGATACTGTACTTTTCATCTTTGGAATTTCTATTTGGTTTTTATATCCTCCATTTCTCTTCTTGCTATCATCATGTTTTTCTGGACCTCTGAGCTTATTTGTAACAGCCATTTTTAAATATTTGTTTTGCAATTCTATACACTATCTTATTTCTGGGTTTGTAGCTATTGACCGTTTTGTTTTGTTTTGTTTTTAATGTATTGGCTATAGGTCATAATGATCTGCCTCTCGGTATTTCCAGATCTTTTTTTATGATCCTGGATGTCATGACTGAGTGTCTGGATTATGACTTTTGTCCTTTAAATTTTGTTGTGGCCAGCAAATGAGTTCCTTGCTGACCAGCTTGATTGTTTCAGGTTTCGAATTTAGCTTTGAGAGGGAGGCTTCTGGGTTGGTGTTTACCCTGGGGGCAAGCATAGCTTTAGTACTAAGGCATGACGCCTGGTGGTGTCCCCTCTAAGTGCCCTAGCTAGTCACAACTTAGTACCTCCTAGCTTGGAGTGAGTTCTAGGAATAGTTTAGCTTGGAGCCCCCAGGTGTTCTTTACCTGTCCTCAGGGTATTTCATCCTGTGCCAGTGTGTGGTTTAGTATTCAGCAACAACTTCAAAGGAAACCCCATACCGGTTTCTAAAGTTCACTCTCTGTGTTTTTCTTTTTGGGGGAGGACTCTTTCCCACAAATTCCAACTTCTTACAAGCTTTTAAGCTATTTCTCTCTCTTGTACTCAGTGAGGCCATTGTAATCTGCTTCAGTTAGCCCTCCTCCCCTTTTGATTCAAAAAGCGCCTCGGGGCAGAAAGCTACATGATTGTGAGTCTCACCACATTTAATATCTTTATCTCTGGGGTCATAGCCTCACACTTCCTGCTGTTCATTTTCTTCCACAGCTGTTGGATGTGCTTTGTCCAGTTTTCTATTTGGTAAGGCAGAAGGCAAGTTCAGTTCCACATTACTTTCATTAAAGTCAAAAACAAAAGTTCTTTCTAAATCCTGGCAGACACGTTTTTCTTACTTTGTCACTTATAAGAAAATCTCCAACTATTGTGGATTTATTTCTTCTTTTAGGTTTGTCACTTCACTCTTCTTGTGTTTGAAACTCTGTTACCGCACATATATGTTTAGGATTGTTGTGTGCTCTTGGCAAATTAGCTCTTTATCATTGAAATGTCTCTCTTAATCTCTGATAACATTTTTTGTTCTAAAGTCTACTTTGTTTTACATTAAAATAACCACTCCAACTTTTTGAATACTCTCTGCAAGAAATATCAGTTTTCAGTTGTTAAGTTTTGAGCTACCTGTATGTTTATATTTCAAGTACATTTTTTGAAGACAATAGTATTGAGTCTTGCTTTTGTAAGTAGTCTGACAATCTCTGCGTTTAAGTGGAACAATTAGACTATACCCATTTAATGCAAGTGTTGATATTGTTGCATTTAAATCTAACATGTAGTTCTTTGTTTTCTATTGGCCCAATCTGCTTTGTTTACGTCTATTACTCTTTTACTAGCTTATTCTCAATCAATTGTATATTTTTAGTATTACATTTTAATTTTTCTATTGGCTTTTTAACAATAACTTTTGTTTTATTTATTTACTTCTTGCTTCAGGTATTAAAATATGTATTCTTAATTTATCACATTCTACTTAGAAATAATACTGTAGCACTTCACATAAAATATTGAAACCTGGAAGTAGTATAATTAATTCCATTTACTCTCCCATAATGTAAATTGTAATCATCAAATTTTATATAAACATTTGTTAAAAATCTCAAACACGAGGTTAAATTTTTGCTATAAACATTCAGTTTTTTTAACTTTTAAAAATAAAAATATTCTTTTACTTTTCCACATGCATATGTTTTACTGTGTTCTTCATTTATTTCTGTATATCTGAGTTTCCCTTTGGTGTTATTTCCATTCAGCCTAAAGAATTCATTTTAGGGAGGACATCCGCCAAGATGGCGGCGTAGGTGGACGCACTTGCTGCCCGCACATCCAGAGTGTCTAAACAACGAACGCAGTAACGAAAAATTAAACAGAATGGACAGAAACGAACTGAAGGGAAGTCCGACACCCAGGAGGTAGGAGAAGACGAACATCCAGGCCAGCCCCGCCCCCAGAGGCAACGTCATCCAAAAAGCGACCCAGGTTGCAGGCACCTGCCAGCCAACAACTGCACCGAGATAAAAAGAATGAAAATGGCCAAAATGAAAGATCAGAACAAATTACAACTAACGGATGACAACGTAGTCAACCTATCAGATGCACAATTTAAAATGCTTGTAATCAAAATGTTAACAAAACTGGAAGATAGGTGGACGCAAATAGTTGAACAGATGAAAAATACGATAAGGATAATGGAGGAAGATTTACAGTGAACCAACAGGAAAAAAAAGGAGGTTGGATCTCAAACCAATGGGGTGGACCAGAAGGAAGAAACAAGAATTCAAAAAAATGAGGAGGGTCTCAGGAACCTCAGAGACATTTGTAAACGA
>PVJI01010752.1:0-58976 GCA_004026765.1 Micronycteris hirsuta | reverse complement strand
CCCTCTGAGCCACACGGGTCAGGGCTATTGATCCCTTTCAGAATAAGGTTTTTAAATGTGTAAAATAAATGAGGATTATAAAGGGTTTTCATGTACAGGAAAAAGTGTCCACAAATTATGACTGAATGAATAAAATCAGGTTATAGGAGAACCTGTATAATAAAGTTTCATTTATGAGGAGAGGAAGGGGAGAAGGAAAAAAGAGAAAGTTATCCCTTATGTGTGACTGGTTCTACCATCTTTCCCACTTTGAAAAGTATGGCAGTGCTCCAGATCATGGTCCCCTTTGGCCCCTGGCCAAGTCCCCTCAGCTCCTCACTCTTGTCACTGCTCCCCCATCCCCTTGCCTGGGAGCCGGGGTTGCAGCCCAAGCCCGTCTCTGCAGCATCCAATGGTGCCGCAGGCCCATCACCCCGCTCTGAGTCTGCCTCCCCTGGGTTGCCAGAGTCAGAATGTTTCATCAGAGACAGCGAGGGCCTGATACAAGGGGCGTGCAAGCTGCGGTCGAATCACTGGAGGTGGCGGTTTCGGTGGCGGCTGCAATACGAGGTGGAGAATTGACAAATCAAGTCTTAAGTTCCCTTCCCTCCGGAAGAGGGATCCGCAGCTCCTGGGTGAGGGAAAGGTGATGGCAGCCGGGAAGGGGGCGGACGGTCCAGGCAGAGGCTTGCAGGCGCAGCCAATTGGAGGACGGCTCACAGCTCAGGCCTCTAGTCTTCCCTGGGAGGGGCTGGGGCGCACGCCTGGCCCAGGTGTGATGCGACTTCCGCAGCCAGGAGTGTGAGCCCGTGGTCCGCACGGGGGCAGCCTTGGACCGAGGATGGAGCGGGAGCGCCCCGCCCGCAGGACGCCCTCGATATCTGTAGAGAGGATATCTGTGGAGGTCTCCTCACTCCCCGCTTCGCCCATCCATCCGCCCAAGTACCTACCTACGGCTCTAGCCCCTGCCTTCCCATCCTCAGTAGGTTCTCTAGGGCAGGTTGGGTCTCCGCTGGGGGGTGGGGGGTGAGGGGTCTTCCCCTAGAGAGAGGGTGCAGGGGCGGGCACGTGAAGCCTGTGGGAACTGCTGGCGCTTGTTAGGAGTTAAAGGAGCACGTTTTTTGTTTTTTTAAGGAGGAGAGAGAAAGAAACGGAGAGAAAAATCAGTGTATGGTTGCCTCTCGCGCGCCCCCTACTGGGGACCCGGCCCACAACCCAGACATGTGCCCTGACTGGGAATTCAACCAGTGACCGTTTGGTTCGCAGGCCGGCAGGCAATCCCCTGAGCCACGCCAGCCGGGGCTAAAGAAGCAGGTTTTGCCACTAGAGACTTGGGTGCACATTCTGACATCAGCACAGTGCCTTCAGATCTTACCTTGACACTGGGTGGCCGTTGCTCACTCAAGGCCCACCTGTAGGAGGAAGATGAGGGCACTACCCACTTGGCAGCTGGTGGTGAGGCTCTGGGACCGTCTGCACCAAACACTCACCTGGGCCTGGCCCACAGTTTCTGTCGCACCTGGCAGCCCTCCCTGAAGGAGAGTTGAACCAGCCAGAAGGTCAGACAGGCAATATTCCTTCTCCATCCCCCAAATCTCCCTGAGGTGTCCTGCCCAGATGGGCATGGGAGAGGGCGGTGTCCAGAGGATGCTCTGCTTACGGTGGTCTGGGATGGCTGGGGACAGGGCCAGGAGAGGGGACCTGAGAAGTAGCTGCTGAGTATGGCAGTGAGGGGCATGTGGGGACGCCCCCCCTCCTCCAGCAACCCGCCCCCAGCAACCCGGCCCCAGCGCGGGAAGCCAGCAGGGGAGAGGCCCCGGTGCTGGCTCGTACGTCTCAGCGTCGGCTGCCCGCCTGGCACCGGTCCCTGGCAGCGCTGGTTTTAATCGATCCTTTTCCGCAAGCAGCTTCTGGAGACGCGGGGGTGGCTTCCCCTTGACTCGAGCTCCTCGAGGATGCAGCTTGGCTAAAAATAACTGGAATTGCTATGCTCCCGCCCCGGCGTGGGGGCGGGGCCGGGGGCTGTGGGGGCGGAGAGGGGGAACTTTGCCGCCGAGGGAAAGGGATTCCCTAGGAGGAGACGGAAACGGAGGCTTGGAGGGGGAAGGGGTGCAGGGCAGGGAAGGGCATGTGGTCTTTTCTCACCGCTTCTCTCCAGGCTTTCCCCCTGAGGACAGTTTGGAAGCAGAGCTGGGGTCAAGGCCTGCCTGGACCCTGGACTCACAGCGCGCAGGGGTCCAGCCTGGCTGCGGCGGTGGCAGTGGGCTCCGTCCAGCACGACGCCTGTTGGGGGGACACCCCCACATACACTGGGGGCGGGCACCCCTCCACACTGCCCCTTGTCCCGCGCTGTAGAACGAAAGTGGTAGGGCAGGCAGGGGCTCAGATCTGGGTCCCTGTCCCCGTGTCTCTCCTCCCCACCATGTGACACCAAGTCCTGACTCCTCATCTGAAAACTGCGTGACGGCAAAATTAAGCACGACTCTTGGGGGTGCTGATGCCCTCCCCCAACCCCATCTCCTCCCTCTGCCTGGAAAGGTAGCATCAGCACGCTGTCACCCCCTAGGTGCAGGGCTCTGAGGGCCCTTCCTGCGACCACCCATCAGAGCAGAGGAAGGGCTGGGACTGGCCCGGGAGGCCCTGGGCCGGGTCCTCGGCAGGTGCGTGTTGTTGGGGCCAGCTGCACCTACAGAAGACGGAACGGTGATAAACCGAGATTCTTGATGCACTGTGGGTGAAGGGCCAGGACCAGCCAGGACAGGGCTCCTGTGGTGACTTCTACCTCCTGCTCCCCGAGCCTGCCACACCCTTGGCACAGCCCTGGCCCTCTGAGGTGCCACCTGCCCCCAGCTGGGCTCCCAGCCCAGGAGTGAGAAATGGCCACAACTCCCACGCTTTTGGTAGCAGTGAGGGGCGCCTGCCTGCTCAAGGGTCAGGCTGAGCCTAGTTTGAGGCCTGGCACCTCCACGTAAGGATGTGTGATCTTAGGCAACGGTCTTCACACCCGCCTCAGCAGAATGAGGACGATGATGGCCCCTCCCCCAGAGCTGCCGTTCCCCCGGGGAGACCGTACGGTGCCCTGTTCTGCAGACTGTAGAGTGAGGGGCCCACGGTCATCGGGATTCTTGGAGCTGGAGGGGGCATTGCTGGCACTCAGCCCCTCCCCCAGGAAAGGACCAGTTTCCAGTGCTGTCCTTGGGGTGCGGGCCTCAACATGCCAGGCTGTGACCCTGTGACCCCCATCACAGAGGAGCCTGAGGTCCGCTGGCCGGAGAGCTGTCGGGACGCTGCGAGCCACGGGCACCGACCCCATGGCAGGCAGAAGGGGGAGCCGGCCACTTCACCACCCCCACGCCTCTTGGGCCCCCCTTTCTGGGTCCTTGCCCCCCTCAGAAGCCCACCCATCCCCGTGGGCTGCGGGCTCCAGGCTCCCGTCTCTTCTCTTGCGGAGCTGCCCGCAGCAGGAGAGACAGCAGGTGGGAAGGGTCCAGGACTGGGGAAGGTGGGCTTCAGAGGAGGGTCCCTGGCAGACGTGCTCCACCCCAGCTCTCTGCGTCTGAGGTGCAGCCAGGGATGGAGGTGAGGTGGGGGTGGGGTAGTAGCCGTGGCTGGTCTTCTGTCCAAATCCAGGTCACTGCCAGACTGCTCAGCAGCCGTCGGTAATTAGGGACCAGCAGGACGTGGGCAGGAGGCCTAATTGTCTGATTTTTCAGGTAATTAACGGGAGGCTGTCTGGCCTGTCCCCACGGGGCCCAGCATCCGCCCCCCCCCCCCCACCCCCTGGGCAGTTCCAGCCGCCTAATGAGGCCAATTACCGAGTGGTGCCCGGGCCCTCATTAGCCACCCGGAAAGGTCGAGTGGGAAAGGCCCCGGGGTGGGGCTCAGCCAGCTGGGCAGAGGCTGGGCCATCCTCCACAAAGGGGTGAATGTGCTGGCTGTTGGTCTCTGCTGCTGCCCATGGAGGGTGGGGGGCGCCCCACCTCTGGGACTGCCCTTCTTGCTTCTGTCTCAGGTCAGCAGCTTTAGGCCAGATCCTTCTCAGGCCACGTCCTGGCTTTATGGCCGTGGGCGTGTCGCATGACCCTCTGTTTCCTGAATCAGAGATGAAGGCTGTAAAACAGCTGGGGCTCTGTGGGCGCCCAGCTCATGGGCTCGCCCTCTTCCTACAGTGCGGACCCCTTTACCTCCCTCGTGAGGTAAAGGAGGCCCCGAGGGGCTGGGGCCTGCAGTCACCAGGCTGGCCAGGGCCCACTCTGCAGGACACTGGAGTCTCAGGGCAGCGGGGACCGTCCTCTTGATTCACCCCACAGGACACCCGCCGCTGGGCCTGGGTCCTGGGAGGGGACCATCAAAGCCATCATGTTGGGGAGGGCTTGTCTAGGAGCAGTCGGACCTTTGGGACACCTGAGCCAAGTGGAAGCGGGAAAGCAGGACAGCCCCAGGAAATGGGGGTTTGGAGACTGCGGTGGAGGTGGAGGGCGCCCCCCTCTGGATGCTCTGGGACACACAGGCGAAGTCCACAGGAGCCCATCCTTCCTGGGCCGTTCCTCGCCACCCCTCCGCCCAGGGAGTTGCAGGAGCACTGTGTGCGCCTTCAGACGCCGGGGGTTTTTGGCTTCTGTGGCTCCTCTTAAGAATTCTGTGACCTAATTCCACACTGACGAATCGCATGCTGTCCCAGTCCCTGTCATCGGCAGCTAATGCTCCTTTTGGTCCCTCTGGCAGCCCGGAATCTAGGTCAAGGGTTTCCAAACTGTGTCCCCCAGAGCCCAGTGTGGGAGCAGGAGGGGGAGGCCCCTGCCCCTCCAGCGGAGCAGCTGGACTGTGTTCTGTGATAAAACGCCAGTAGCCTCTCCTGTGCACGTCGGGCCGGGTGCCAAGCACGAGCAGGGGCCCTGCCTGCACAACTGCGTTCTGTCCTCACGACATCCAGAGAGGAAGGTAGCATCACATTCTGCTTCCCAGCGAGGATGCCGAGGCTCCGGGAGGCTGAGGGTGAGCAGCAGGGCCCGAGTGCACTGCTTGCCGGAAAGATGGCCGGGGCTCGGGCCCTGGACCCGCTCTGAGCTTCAAGGGACTTGCGTTCGCAGCGAGAAAGGAAGCGAGGTGCAGGAGTTGGGGCAGTGCCGCCTGGATCACGATCTGTGTCCTCCAGGCTGGGCTGTGTGGGCATGCCAGCCTGCCTGCCCCAGAGGGGCGGGGTCCCAGCCCAGGTTACCCAGGGCCGCTGCACCCCGCCACGTGGCATCCCGTGCACGGGGGTCCGTCTGCCCGGGCTCGGCTTCCCCCGAGGTCGGTCCAAACCAACAAGTTCCAGCCCAGAAAGAGCGTACGTTTGCAGCCTCCGCTCGCCCAAGTGTTGCACCGCCCGGTGTGACGTGCTCCTCGTGTCTGTGTGCCCCAAACCCAGGGCCGAGGGAGCTGACTGCGTGAGCCGCACGGTGGGAGCTGGGGTGAGTCCAGGCCCGGGGCTCAGGCAGGGAAGGACGTCCAGTCTCGCTAGGCCTGGGGCTGGCTTGGGGCTCAGCCTGGGGCGGGAGTCAGAGGGTGTGGCCCAGGTTTGACCTGGGCCTAGGCTTGAGCCTTCGGGTGGAGCTGGGGTCCCAGGTCAGAGGGGCAGGTTTCGGTCTTGTCCAGCAGTCAGAGGTCAAGACTTGGCTTGGAGTCAGGGGTCCGAGGGCAGGGCCCCTTGCTCAGAACCTGATAAGGATGGAGAGCCAAGCTTGGTCTGGGGTCAAGGTCAGGACCAGGCTGAGGTAGGATCAGCCTTCGCATTCCCTGGAAGTGAGTTGTGGCAGGACCAGGGACAGAGGGTGCCTATGATATGCTCCTGGGGACTGAACACGACTATGACAAGGACCGCGAGCAGAGCTGGACCCCCAAAGCCACCAGGGCAGGACTGGGGGGCCTGGCTGCTCTCGGGATGAGGACCTCTGCTGCTGGACTATGACACCTGGGTGACGCTGGCACCACCTCTGTCTGCGTCTCACTCCATTGGCGTGGCCTCTGTCTGCCCTCGAGATCATGGGCTCCGGGCGGGCCGATGAGCTAAGGTGGTGGGGGTGGGTGGTCGAGGCAGAGATATGGGACACCTGGTGTGGACTCATGTCCCTTCCCTGCCTCCATGGCGGGGGGTGGGGCTCAGGGGCAGAACGGCATGGTCCTGGTCCCCGGTCACCACCCAGGCCACTTCCCAAGCTGCCCCTGCGAAGTGGCCGTGCAGCCCGCCCACGCGTGTGCAGCCCTGCGCCGGGCACCCTGCCAGGCCTCAGCTCTGCCAGCCGGGCTTGCTGCCGCTCCTCCTTCCTGGGCCCTGTGTGGACAGGTATTTGGGGACAAGCCCACAGAGCAGCCAGCGGGGGAGCTGGGGGCAGAGCAGGCCAGCGGGAACGAGGCGCAGGGTGCCAGGAAGCAGCTTATCACAGGCCTCTCTGTTCTCATCTCCCCCGGGTCCTGGTCATGGGCCAGCCTCAGGCCATCCACCCACCAGTGGCGCCCTGACCCCAGAACCCCCCCTTCCACAGGGGGCTGCGAGGGGACCCAGCTGAGGCGGGAACCAGGTGTGTGGGAAGGGCTGCTGGCTGGAGGGAGTGGGAGACCCCCGGGGGACGGGCAGGTGGAGAGCCAACCGAAGCCTCGTGGACAGAGGGCTGCCCTGCCCTCCTGGGACGTGAAGCCGCCGGGGGTTGGCTGTGAAAGTCTCGGTCACCTCCTCCGGCTGAGCTATTAATACCCGGCTGCGACCCACGCACCCTTGCTGGGAGGACGCCGAGTTCCTCAGGGGCTAAAAACGGTCTGTGGTGGGGGTGGGCAGGATTTCTCCTTCCTTTCTGCTCGGAGCAGCCTGGAAGGGGGCTGGGGCCAGAGTGGGGGTACCCAGGGCGAGAGCCCTGGGCATCTCAGGTAGGAGTAAGGAGGCAGTCAGCCAGTATGATCCCCAGTTCTCTGATACCCGAGGAGGGGCGCTCAGCCCCGCCCGGAGAGAGGGGACCACCACCCAGTTGCCCTGGCTCCTCACCCCGACTCCGCAGACCCCAGCTGGGTCTGCCACAGACTGCAATGTGGCTGGGGGCTGGGGGCCACTGTCTTCTCTTCCCAGGGGAGTCCTTGAGGGGTCAGTTTGCAGCCTCTGTGGGTGCTGGGCCCACCAAAGCACAGCCACGTGGGTCTGAGCATTCTCTGAGGTGGGGACGCTGGCAGTCCATTCTCGAGATGCGGAAGCGGAGGCTCGGCCATCTGGAACACGAGCCCGAGCTGGGTGGGTCCAGGTTGTCTCACTCCAGAACCTACCCCGGGTCGTTCTGTCGTTACAAAAGGAGGTTTTGTGGATGGTTTGGGGGGCCTGTGAAGCAGGCGTTTCACTCAAAGTGTCCCAGTCGGCCGAGTGCCCCAGGCCCCCTGGGCGGCTGGACCAGGAATGAGCAGCCTGCACACCTTCCCCTGCTCCTGTGAACCCCTTCCCAGGGGCAGTGGCTGCTTCCTCCTCACTTCCTGGAGCTCAAGGGCACATCCTAGGGGCCTGTGCCAGTCGCCTGGGCTCAAGGCCACCCAAGGCCACCTGTTTCCCGCTGTCTGTCCCTCCTTTCCTTTGACAAACGCCCCAGGACCCAAACACAGGGCCCAGTGGAGTGCAGACGTGGCTGGGAGAGTCCAGACGAGAACGTCTGAGCTGACAGCCCTGAGGCCCCCTGGGCCGGAAATCCCGACAGCTGCCTGGCTCACGGGGCCTGGGCACCGGGCCCTGGCCCGGGGCAGGCGGCGGCCGAGTCAGGTGTCCGGAGGAGTTGGGGGGGGGGGCGGTGTCCAGAGCCAGGGGCAGTCTGCCCGTGGTGAGGGAGGCTGTCCGCACCTGCTGAGCTGCCAGGGCAGAGCAGGCCCAGCGGCTGGGGCCCGGCCTCGCCTGTCCTGGATCATCTGAGGGGAGGCAGTCCTTGTCCTGGGGTCGGGGGGCAGAAGCGGAACCCGGTCCGAGGCTAAGAGACCTGCCCAAGAAATCTGAGGGGACAGACCCTCAGCCTCGGGAGCTGCCAGAGGGGTGTGTTTCTTAATGGCTGGTGGGGAGTGGGGTGCGGGGTTTTTCCTGCAACAGAGGAGGCTGTCCAATACCGTGGTCCGGGGCGGGCAGTGGTTCTGGACCTGCCTCCTCCTCCCACCCCCCCCACAGGTAACCACAGGAGCAGCCAGGGGCAGGGGCTCTGCAGCGCCCAGCAGCAGCCCTCTGGCCTCAGGCCAGCGACACGAACCGCTCCGGGGCTGCGGTTCCCCGCCCAGAAAGGCATGGCCGCTGCCGGGTCTTCCTCCCTCTGGCTCCCTGGCTGGACCAGCACCTCTTCCACACCAGGGCTAGAGCTCCGGCTGCCCCTCTTTGCTCAGCCCCCACCCTGTGTCCCTGTCTCCTCTCCGGGTCTGTCTCCATCCCTCGGTCTCCCACCCTCTCCGGTCCAGTCTCAGGTTATCTCAGCCTTTCTGGCGCGGTGGCTCCGAGATCCTGTCCTGGTGGCATCTTCTCTCCCTGTGGGGCACCTGCTCAGCCATCTGCTCCGACGCCCACTCACTGGGCCCCATGAGGCGCTCAGACAGCACCTGTAGTCTCGACCCTGGCCCAGGTCCAGGGGGACTGCTGTCACTCCGCAGGCAGGCGGGGGGCCCACCCAAGGGCCGCGTGCTTACAGTCCCTGAAGGATCTAATGGCCCTGGGCCGTCCCTCTGCTCTGGCCTCTGGCCACGGCCTCCCCCAGCTCCCAACTCCCAGCACTGTGGGCTTCGCTCCGCACCCGTCTCGGGTGGCTGGCGGCTATGCAACCCTGAGATTCTGGCAAGTTCTGAACTTCGGTCCCCTCTTGTACACAGCGCGGCCAGCAGGGCCTGCTGTGGCAGGTGTTGGAGGGTGAAGTGTCAACGTGCTTGGCTGGGCTCTTGGCACTGTGCCCGGCACATGGGAGTGCTTAGCAGAGTCCCCGTGACCAGGGCTGGGGCTCTACTTCCCCACAGTCCCCAGGGACATGATGGGCGGAGTGGGGGCTGGGCTGAGCCCCGCATCCCACTCCCGACACCCCCACACCTGGGACCTTCCTGTCCTCAGAGTCTGCCTGAACTGCTCACTGTGAAGCTCACCAAATTAATTACAGCTGGCTTGGGGGTATATTTTTTAAGACAATTTTCCAAGGGGAAAAACACTCAGGAGCTATAATTAGTTGGGAAGAGGAAAGAAGGGCGAGTGTGTGAATCACCAGCCCCGGTGACAGACGGTTAGAGCCAAGCAGAAGTCGGGGGGCAGGGGAAGCTGCTGGGGTGTGGGTGCATCCCTAGGTGGGCTGGGGGACTCACACTTCGCCTGTCACCCCGAAGCCTTTACACCTCCCCCGAGACCCCATCACCCATCCCCTTGTCAAAGTCCCAGCTTGTCAGCCTCCCTGCATCTCCTGGCCGGTGCGACCATCCCCCGGCCTGCCCCCCACCCCCGTGGTCCCAAGCCCCAGCGGTTCCTGCTTTCTCGCCCCCAGGCAGACAGCCTTGCCCCTCGGGTGAGGAAGGAGGCCCGGCAGAGGGTTAGCATGCCAGGGGCCAGCGACCATCTAGCCCACCTTGTGCAGTCATTCACCTGCTTCTCCGGCAAGCAAGTGCAGTGGGTGGCGGGGCCTCAGACCAGCAAGCCCCGCCGCTGGGAGTGCCTGGCCTGCCATGGCAGCTATGCTGAGCCGGACCCTGGGCAGGGCGCTGGGCCACCGAGGTTACTGTGAGCAGGCCCCACTCACCCTGAGCCCACGTCCTGACGGGGTGTCACACAGCAGGAGGCACAGGATGTGGGACGCAGAAGCAGCTCTGTCCAGCCTGGTGGTCACACAAGGCTTAACAGGGAGCAGGTGAAAGGTACTCAAAGGCCAGAAAGGCCCGGTGCCCGTCCTGCTGGGGCCGGGCTCGAGCAACAGCAGGCACTGGGGTGGGGGTAGGGGGGAGCGTGGGCATGGCTAGGGAGTGAAGCCCCTGGGGAGGTCGCGACAGTGCCTGTTTCCCCAGGGTTTCTCCTGAGCAGCTGGAAGGGGTACCCCGGGAACTGTTCGCCATGTGGCCCTGGTGCTTGGGGGCCCACACTGGTTCTTTGTGATGTTTGAGTCCCACTGACCCAAGGTCACCCCTGTCTGTGCAGTCAGTGCCAAGGGCGCTGGACCCCAGGCTTGTCTCTCCCCCCTCTCCCCTGGCATGGGCTGGGCCTCGTGTTCCCTAGGGAGCCCAGCCCATGTCTGAGCAGCTACCCTGGCACAGTGTGACCTGCGCTGAGAGCAGAGGCCCCAGGTCCCCAGGGAGGGGACACTACCTCCCCTGAGAGTGTGGCATCATTCAGCACACAGAGCCCCCTCCCAACCCCAGGCCAAACCAGCCTCCCAAATCACAGGCTTCCTGTCCTCCCTGCTGGGATGGCGAGGGAGAACAGGGTCCCTGCTCCCTGCTCACGAGGGCTTCTAGTGGAGCTGTCCCCAAACCGCAGGACCGTGTTCGGAAAGGGTTCTGGGCAGAAACACCCTCCCGCCTTGGGGCGCAGGGATCCCCTAGTCCCAGGCCCCAGACCAGCATCTAGGCCCTCCTGGGGTTTGACAATGAGCTTGGAACCAGAAGGTCTAGTCTAGGCCAGCCCAGAGTTCTGAGGGCATTTTGGGGGTCATTCACTGACTCAACAAACACTTCCTAGGCACATGATCTGTGCCAGGCATTGCACCAGGCCCTGAGACACTGAGTAGCAATGGAGGTGACAGACACGTGACCAGAGTCAGGAAAGAGTGTGCAGGCTGGTGGCAGGGGTGCACAAGGGGCTGTGGGAGCCCCTGGTGAGGCCAGGGAGAGCTTCCTGGAAGAAGGGGTATATAAGCTGAGTCCCAAAGGATGAAGGTGCCCTTAGCCAGAGGGGAAGACCGTTCCAGTTCCAGGAGGAAGGGAGAGCAGGTGCAAAGGCCAGGGGCAGAGAGCGAGGGGCGGGCATCGAGAAGGGGGTGGGGTGCTGGTCCCTTCCGACCCAGGGCCTGGTCAGCATGGCGAGGCCACCAGGTTTCCTCAGGGGCACAAGCGGGTGGGGAGGTGGGCGAGCAGGGCAGTGGGGGAGGTGGGGTGTGTGTGCAGAAGCAGAGCTGGGCCCGTACCTGAGGGCTCCTGGTACAGAAAAAAAGTCAGGGTGTGCGGAGGAGGGCCCCCTTCCGGACGGCCTCAGGCCTTTGAAGAAATCACCCAGTTTCCTGCGAGGAAAGCGTGGGGGCGTGCCGATGTCTCTGTGTGTCCTGAACTGAGGTGACTTCCCAGGATTTTTGCTAATTGGTTTGGGACTTTCTGTGTTTTTGTTTTTGAGGAAAATTATTGTAGATGTTGAGAATAAACACAATTATTGTGCGGTACCGAGTGCAGAGAGGGAAAGGCAGCTTTACTTCCCCGAGCTCAGCCACTCTGTCAGAGACAAGGCCGTGAGTTTGGGGAGGGATGACACAGCCCAGGGGCAGGAGGGGGTGGCTCTGGGGGCTCAGAGGAGCAAGGGATGCTGGGTGGGGGCTCTTGCAGCCGGGTGGAGGAGAGGACCCGGGAGCTCCTCCAGCTTCTGGTCTTGCTTGCACACTCCTGAGACAGAGAGACCCCTGCTTCCCTACCGTCTGTGGTCAGTTTGCACAGCTCAGCTGCTGGGCAGCCCTTCCTGGGAAGAAGGAGGCGCTGCTGCCCTCCAGCCCTGGCCCAGGGCTCTCTGCCTCGTAATCCCGACCCTGCCCTTGACCACCCGTGTTCACCTCCTCTGCCTGAGGTGAGGTTGGGGCCAGGGTGGACTCCACCGGGCAGAGCCCTGGGCTTCCACTGCCTGCATGGCCCTGGGTCTGACCTGTCCCAGGTGGATAGTACCTGATATTCTGTGCCTGATGGCGGGGAAGGACACAGACATTCCCCAGCTGGCGGCCAGCGTGGGAGTGTGAGGAGAGGACCCACCTGCCTCCCGGACACCTGGCCTGCTGTCCAGCACGTCCCGCGCGGTCCAGCCTGGCCGAGGACTCGAGCCAGTGGGCAGGGCCTGACAGGCCGTTCCGTGGGCATGGATGCGCAGGCGGCCAGCCCTCCGGATCAGGGTGCCCTTTCGCTTCGCAGGTTTCTGCGTGGCCCCTGCTGTGGGTCTGGCCCTGTAATGGCTGCTGTGCCCTCAGAAACGAATCAGACACAGACCTGACCGCTGCCCGAAGTCTGAATGGGCACGGGGTGACGGCAGAGAACAGAAGCCCCTGCATCCTTGGCTGTCCCCGCAAACTCAGCTCCAGAATTTGGGAGCAAAATCCTATGCAATCCACCTTCCATCCAGCAGTGGTAGGGGCCCCTCGAGGCCCCTGTGGCCCTGCTCCTGCTGCTGGACCCACATGGCTGCCTGTTGCTGGCCCCCCCCACCCCCAGCCTCTCCAGACCTCAGCCACGTTCCTCCACTCACCTGTGCTGAACGCTCAGGTTCTGACGGTCTCTCTGGCCGCCTGCCCTTTTCCCACGTTGTCCTCTCTGCCTGGAAAACGACCTCTTCCCTTCCACTTGCCAACCCCTACTCAGGCTTCAGGTCCGCTTTCCCAGCCTCCATACTGTGCCGGACCCCAGTCCCTGTGCCTGCAGCCCCCTATGCTCCTCCTCAAGGTGACAGCAACAGCCATGACACTGCCCATGAGTTGGGAGCCACCTCAGCACCAAACAATGAAACATATTTGGATCAAAAACCCAGGATATCAAAGATGCGTGGGAGCCGAGATTCATTCATCAACAGATACGTCTTTAGTGCCCACTACAAGCCAGGGGTGCCTGAGCCACTGAGGAACTGACTGCGGACAGACGGACGGACTGTGTCCAGATCGGCGTCAGGACAGGCAGAATGCCTGTGCTCAGGCTGAGACAGGGAGGAACGCAGGACCAACAGGCTGACCCCCGGCCTTGAGCTAAAGGGAAGGGAAGACACTGCGTCCCGTACGACGGGTGACAGCCGGGCTCTGAGCGCAGCCGCTCCCCTCCGAGGCCCTGGAGGCGCCTGCCCCCTGCTGGGGGCCGGGCCGGTTGCTCTGGCTTGGGGGCCAGTGTTCAAGCCACTCCGAGTGCTAGGATGGGACAGGCTGGCCACCTGCTCGGCCACACCCAGCCCTCCCACTGGGACGCCACTCCAACTGTGAAGTCCAGCCCCCTGCCGGCTTCTGTCCAGGTTGGCCTGGGGTCCTGTGCAGGTCACAGCTCAGAGCAGCCCCTCCCTGCCACCAGGCCAAGGCCCAGCGTGTCCTGGTGTTGGGTGTGGGTCCGGGTGGGGGTGGGCAGGGGGCCTCTGGGAGAAGACGATGAGCGTCCTGTGAGGACAGGCCCTTGCCTTCCCCTCAGGGTCCCCGAGACAGGCAGAGCCCCCGAGGGCCTGAAGCAGGAGGCTGACCAGCAGCGACTCAGGTCAGTGGCCTGGCCGATGTGACAAGACCGAGTCCTCAGCTGGCTGTGCCGTGCTGGCAGGGAGGGCTCCGAAGGACACAGCTCTTCCTCTGTCAGGACAGTGGGCCATTTATCAGGGAGATAAGCAGCGGCCAGAGGCAGCACTGGCGGAAGGAGCTGTCTGCCGGGGCTAACCTCAGGTCACTCGGGGTGACAGGGTGCCAGAGCCACCTTGGGCCACCCAGGCCCTGCCCCAGACCCTGCAGGAACACCCGGTCCGACCCCTGCTGACCTTGGGCAGCTCACCTCACAGAAACCTGGCGGTCTCCCGAACGAGGGGCTCCCACTTTGCTGGCACCTCCCAGGGGTGTCCAACCTGCATCTGGCCCAGGATGGCTGTGAATGTGGCCCAACACAAAATTGTAAACTTACGTAAAACATTATTAGATATTTTTTGTGATTATGTGTCCCAGTGTATTTAATGTATGGCCCAAGACAATTCTTCTTCCAGCGTGGTCCAGAGACGCCCAAAGTTTGGACACCCCTGGTAGCTTTTGTGATTCTGCCTCACCATTGCAGATGGGGAAACTGAGGCCCAGAGGAGCAGCCTTTGGGCTGCTCTCGTTAGAGGGAGGCAGCACAGAATCCTGATCCTGCCCTTGGCCCCCCGCCCGGGGTGGGAGGGGAAAGCCACATGGAGCTGCGGTGCCGGGCCCTGGCCACGTCTGGTGCCTGCGTGTACGACCTCAGTCCTGCCCTCTCTCCCTGTGGACCAGACATTGCGTTTCCTCCTTTTCCAGGTGGAGGTTCCCAGAGCCCAGACAGGCCCCAGCCCCCACCCCTCGTCCCTGCAGCTCGGGGCAGCCGTGCCCCGCATCCTGCTCTCACCACTCTGCCAGAGAACAGGGATTGTCGGCCTCATGGGGCCTCAGTGTCCTCTCCGTACGGCAGGAGGCCGACGCCCGTCTCGTGAGACTGTGGTCCTGTACCTTCGGGCACCGCCTCACCACGAGGACCAGCTCTGCACACGCGTGGAGGCCCCTGGGGCCCTCAGCAGAAGGCGGCCTGTTTGCACAGGGTTTTCTGTGCCGCCTCTCAGGACCGCTGAGCCCACGGGGCGCCGGGCACATCTGCGTGCCTCTGGACCCAGGTGGGTGAGCCGCTGCCCCGAGTACTGCTCTCCCGGGTGGGGCCGTGGCTGAAGCCACCCCTTCTCTCCCTGTGGGGTCCCTGGGGGTGCAGCATGTGCCGAGCGAGAGGCATGGGGCCTGGCCTGGCGCCCAGAGGCACTGGGCAAGCAGACTCTGCAGCTCGGCTTCGGAATTCCAGGCACATCCCAAGGCCGTGGCAGAGGCTGCGTGGCTGGGAGGGGCCGGAGCAGAAACTCCCCCGGCACCTGCTGCAGCGCTCTTGGGAGGCGGGCACCGTGAGTGCCAAGGGGGCCCCCACCCCCGCCTACACCCTGCTCCCAGGCCGCCAGGGCTCCCTCTCTGCTGCCTGCGGGACCACAGCGCTCCCTGCCTTCGCCCCCCCTGGAAGCCTCTGCTCTGTTGCCCCAAAGACGGGGAGGACGAGCCGGCCAAGGAGGGCGAAGTCAGGAGACACGGGCCAGGACAGAGCTTGGCGCACAGGGAGGAGGGAGAATCCATTACTCGGGTGGCCCGTGAGCTCCTGGGAGGCAGGGACGCCTCCGCAGCCCTAGCCTACGAGCTGGCAGGCTGATGGTCGGATCGCTCCTTGTCCAGAGGCTCATGTTTCTGTTTCCCGGCCTCATGCGGAGCACACAGGCCGGAGGTCCACTCCCCTCTGGTGGGAAAGCCAAGGGTTTGCAGGTGGCAGGGCCTGCGGGTGACGGAGGGACGAATGACCCTGAGGGCTGTGCAGCCCTCACCTTCCCAGGGCCTGGACCGGTAGGGGAGGAGGTGGCCACGCCCGTGTCTGGGCCTCCCAGACTAACGCTGCTGAGTGGGAGAGGGCCAGGCGTGGGGAGTGGGGCGTGCTAGCTCGCCTGGAGAAGGGCCTCAGCCTCCCGCCTTCCCCAAACCCTTGGTAAGGCAGCACTGGGGCAGGCAGAGCAGACGCCTCCCCGGCCTAATCAGGGTCTGCAGGGAGGGTAGAGGCCTCCAGTGACTTCAGCTCGGGAGAGCAACAAGGGTTGAAATCTGGGCAGACTCCCTGGAGGAGGGGACTCTGAGATGGAGAGAGAGAAGGCCTGAGTCCCAGAGAGGAGAGGGGAGGACAAGGCAGGGCCACAGACGGGGACACAGGTCTGAGCAGTGGGTGGGCATGACCGGAGTACTGCTTCCTGTGGGAATAGACAGTCCCACGGCGGAGGGTGGACGCCAGCTTTGGGGACAGACAAGCGCCAAGGGCTGGTGGCTTCTGGGTTACAGACCCAGGTCCTGCTTCTAGACATGGTGCCCTGACACCCCCACCCTGAGCACGAGCGGGGCAGCTTCCAGGACAGTTCTCTTCCCACGGCTTGCAGACCTGCCGCGCCCCATCCACCTGTGGCCCGAGAGAGGGCTTTGCCTGCCACACCCCAAAGCTCCCTAGACCCCACTCTCGCCCCAGCTGCAGGGCACCAGAGGGACCATCCTGGGACTAAGGGGGGTTCTGCTCCATTGGGAGAGGTCGTTGGGTGCATTAGAAGACAGGACTCGGGCCACTAGAAGACCCTGTGACCAGGCAGCCAAGTGTGCTGAGGGTGGAAGTTGGGCAGAGGGGGGGCAAAGGCCAGGGGTGTCAGCCCTGTGCTGCCGGGTAGGGGGACTGAGTAACTCCCCTCAGAACCCCAGCCAGCTGCCCCTCAGGCCTGGCTGACCCGTCTACTTTCCCTCAAGGGGTGATTTTCTGAGGGCAGATTCCCAGGGACGGGACTGCAGGGTTAAAGGTTATGCATATTTTTAGGCCTTTTGACTCAAGTTGCCAAACGACCTTCAGAAAACTTCTCTGGGTCCCACGCCCTTGGTGGGGTGTGAGGCAGTTATGGGGGGGAGCCGCTCCACCCCCGCTCTGGAAGCGCAGCCATAGCTGGGCCCGGGACAAGGCAGCCTGGGCTCCCCCAGGGAGAAGGACTCACCTGCATGGGCCTCGAGGCCCCCTCCCCCCACACTGTGGGCACGCAGCAGCGTGCAGGCCAGCCCTGCCCTCCCGGAGTCTCCCGGGGGGCCCTTGAAGCCCCGATGGGCAGGGTGGGGGTGCAGCTTGGGCTAGGGTGGCTCCCCAGAAGGGACAGTGCCGGCCAGAGGAGGAGGCAGCTGGCTGGGGACAGAAGGCAGAGTCAGTGGGGAGCCTTGGGGTAGCCTGTCCCTCAGCCTTTCTGGGGCTGGGCCTGACCGGGGAAGAAGCACCCCCATTCCATCCCTCCTGCCTAGATGAGGGCTGGGGGTCTGAGGGGCCCCTCGCCCAACCCAGGGTGGCCTGGGTTCCCACACACAGTACAAGGCGAACCTGGTAGAGGAGGCTAGAGAGCGTGTGCGCAGGGCTCAGCTTTGAGCCGCCGCTGCCCGCCCCAAGCACCCAGGAGGCAGCATCCTCTGGGGAGTGGAGCATGGCCGAGGCCCCAGGAACCCCCCACCCAGAGTCCGGGCTCAGGTCACAGCACGTGGAGCCCTCCCCTCAGAGGAGAGGTGCCCGAGACCACTGTCCTTGAGGGCTTGACCCTTCCTCTCTCTGCCCTCTGTCCCCCAAGGCCGGGCCCAGGGTGCAGCGGCTCAGAACCCTGCTCCTCTATCCACATGTAGGGTCCCCACCGTCAAGGCTGCCTTTGCCCGCCTCAGTCCTCCAGCTGGGGCTCACTCAGCAGTGTGGCTGCTTGGACAGTGCCTGGCGTGTCCCCGGGGCCCACCCTGGCGGCAGGGGTCCTTGGAACCCCCACGGCCCAGGGCCAGCAGGGCACTGAGGGGCATCTGAGAGTATCTGCACCCTGCCCTGGCCACCTAACTCAGTAACTGCCCCCAACTGGGCCAGCGGCCGCACCCCACCCTACCACACCCCGTGCTTCTGGGAGCCTAGACAGGGTGCAGGGCAGGCAGGCTCGGGGGAGCCCGGGGCCGGGTGTTTCCTGCCGACGGCGCCAGGCTCGTCCCCTGAAGGGCGGTTCTTTGGTCTGAGTCAGAGGAAGTGGGTCAGGGACAGTGGGCCCTTCGTGTGTGGCGCCTCTGGGCTGGCAGGGCCGGGAGGACGGGTGACGGTGGGACCCTGGGAGCGGTCCCCTGAAGCCGCACACAACAGCCAGCCTGCGGCTCAGGACTGGGCGGCTCACCCTGAGCACAGGTCCCAGCGGTGACAGTCCCAGCCTCCGGCTCCTTCCTGCCCGCAGCAGAGTCTCCACCCTGCCGCTCACCTGCTGTGCGCCTTCGACTGGCCACCTCCCCCCTTGCGCCTCGGGGCTCCCACCTGTGAGGCAGGAAAACTGGAACCTGTATGCCCCTGGCTTTCCCCCACCCCAGTGCCAGGAGCCTACCCTCCCATCTGGCCCATTCTCAGGGTGCAGAAAAGAGATCCCAGCAGGGAAGAGCTTCTGCTCCCCTCAAACAGAAGCGCTGACCCAGGCCCAGAGGGCAGGGCCCTCCCGAGCTGGCCATGCAGACTGTTCACTGTGCAGCTGTGCCCAGCGGCGACCCCTTGGCCTTGGCCAAGCTCTCCGGGAGGGGCCCAGCCGTTCCAGCCACCTGCCCTCTACCGAGTGGTGACTCATCAACCCCATGGCTGCCCGCGGGCCGTGGCTGTGGGCACCGTGACCAGGCCCCCACCCTGCCCACAGCCCCTGCTTCCTGTGCCCTGATGCCCACATTCCCAGGCTTCTCCCTGACCCAGCTCTGCCCAAGGGGGTAGGAGGTGCAGCTTCTACCTTGGACCCTAGAATGGAGCCACCCTCTCCCCCTTGGAAAGCTCCAGCACACCCCGGCCAAACGGCCAATGGAGGAAGCATGGGGCTCAGGGCCTCCACCGCCAGCCCTTCTAACTAACGAAGGCAATGGAGGCAGGCCGTGTGCAGGGATGGGGGGGTGTCAGTCTGGGCAGAGCCCCGCCCTCCGGGCCTCTGCGCAGCCAGGCGCTCATGGAGGGCTGAGGCTGACCCTAGGACAAGCAAAGCGGGCCTTGAGCTGGCTCACACACGGAAGGCCGCCAGGAGCAGAGGCTAGGCAGGGGCCTCCTCTGCTTCCCCCACCCCTCGGGCCAGGCCCCCCTTGACCTCTGCTCTCATGGGGGCCGCCCGTGGCTGGGGGCAGGAGCCCGAGTGGAAAGCCTTACTCCTCAGTCTTGTGGCCGGGAGTGGAGCGGGGGGCCACCCCACCTGGCCCCTTCCCCCGACAGGGAGACTGAGGCTAGGGGGCAAGGACGGGGATGGGGCAGAGCTTGCGTCCTCATGGTGGACTCAGTTCGGGCTTCGCCCAGCGGGGAAGGTGAGGAGGGCCAGGAGGGTCTCCAGGACAAACGTGGTCTGACCAGATGGGGAGAGGTGCCGGGCTCTGGTGGGAGCCGAGGGGCTCCGGCGGGCGGACGGCTGTTGATTCAGCCTGACAACGATGAAACGGCCCCTTTGTCCTGCGGCGCCAAAGTTGCTGTGGCTGGAGGAGGCGTGACGTGAAAGGGTCCTTGTTCCCACTTGGGCAGCCACTCAGGAGCTGGAGGACCAGCCCAGGGCAGGCTCTGTGCCAAGGCTGCGGCCCTGCCTGCCGCCTGCGGCGGTCGGAGTGGCCTGGGTTCCTGGCTCCCGCCCACGGCCAGCGCCCCCTTCCTGGGGCAGCCTGAGCGCAGGGCTCCGCCTGCCGTGGTGCCCTGTGCCCCCCGGAGCTCCCCAGTCTCCAGTGTGGCCTCAGGGTATCACAGAACCCGAATGGGGAGCCCCGTGTTGGGGCCGGGCTCTGCTTCAAACACACATGTGAACCTTGGAGGCACGCACGCACGGGGAGTTTGCGGGGTAAAGCAAGTGCTTTGTCCTGGGGCAAGGAAACAAGTGGGGGCGGGGGTGACATGGAGACATTCCCCTCTGGAGGCTGGAGCTTCAGGAAACTTCTCCCACCTTGCAGACGAGGGGAGAGAGGCCCAGAGCGGGGAACTGGGTGGGCCCAGGCCATGCAGCACTGGCAGGTCTGCCCATTCCCAGGCTAGAACGCCCCTCCCACAAGCCCCTCACCTGATGGACCTCGGTTCTCTCTAGACACCCGAAACCCCTCCTTGCCAGCTCCCACCCGACTCCTGCCCCACGCGCCCCCCCCCCACGACGACGTATCCTGCCCCGAGCAGCTGCCCCCTGAGACCTTTCCAAAGCCCAAACCTGATTAGGTCCCTCCTCGGCCTCAAACCTGCCACGATCTCCCGTGTCCGGAGGAAGTCCAAGCTCTGAGCACCTGCCTTCGAGGCCCTCGCTGTCTGGGGTCTCCCCAGTGAAGCTTGCTCCACCTTCCTGGGTCCAGTCTCCATTCCTTTGCTCCCACACATCCTGCGCCCCCTCCTCGAGGCTGGGCAGAAGTCACCAGGAGAGGCCATCCAGGCTGGGGCTCAAACCCCTCCTCCCCACACGGTAGCCTGGACGGCCCTGGTGCCTACAACTGTTCTCCACACCCCACCACACCCCTCCACGGCTCCCTGGGCACCGGGCTCAGCCTGACCCGGGCTAATTAAACCCTCCCCCAGCCCTGAGGAGCCTCTGGCTCCAGCTCCAGCTTTTTTCCCTGAAGGGATGGAGCTAATTAACCGAGAGGGCTTAATTAATCAATTAGCGTGGCCTCTAGACCCCTTCACTTAGCAGTGGCAGTGGCAGATATTTATAAACAGGAGCTGCCAGACCCTTCTCTGGCACCCAGGGGGAAGGCAGGCAGTCACGGTGGGCACAGAGGCAGTGGGCTGGGTGGCCAGCACCCCCTCCTGGGCACCATCCAGGCCTGAGCAGGTGCAGAATCAGCAACACCTGGGCGTGTGAGGACACACAACACCTCCATGGGCACAGGGCACAGGCCTGACATCCGGAGCTGGGCACATGCCCAAAGGTGGCCCAGGCAGTGGCCAGGGGTTGATGATGGCCAGCTGGACCCAGTACCCTGGCCAGCAAGGCCTCCTGAGGGTGGGGCTGTGCAGAGAAGGCACCAGAGCCCCGGCTGGGGGAGGGTGGGGAGGCTTCCTGGAGGAAGAAGCATTTGAGCGAGACCACAGGTGGCAAACACAAGGCCCATGGACCAAATCCAGCCTCCTACATTGTTTTATCCGGCCTGGCACCTTGCTGCTACCTGGTGGCAGCGCTGAGCTCTCACTTAACCGTTAAGGAGTAGTTACATGTATACAGTCCTCAAGTTACATTCGGCCCTTTGAAGGCAACCATGAGGCTGATGTGGCCCCTGGTGACAATGAGTTTGACACTCCTGAGTTAGACAGAGGTAGCCACTCACAGGAGGTGGTAGGTGACGCCCAGAATTCTAGGGGGAGGAAAGAGCTTTTGCAAAGACCTGGAGCCAGGAACAGCAGGAGGGTCTTCACTGAAAGATGCTCCTCCTCTGGGGGGCCTCCCGGAGCCCCTTACCTGTCTGATGAGCAACCCTGAGTCTCTGCCCCTCTAGCCCGTGCTCTCCAGGGCGGCCTTGACCCAACATTCCCTCCCAAGCCACACACCCCTGCCACCCAAGCAGCTGCCAGCTCTCTGCCTCCCTGTCCAGTCCAGGGGTGCAGCCCAATCCCTCCAAAAAAGGGGGCTGTAACTCCCTCCCTCCAGACGCTGCTTTCTTGGGGAGGGAGCCCAGGTGGTGCCCGGACTGGGAGGAGTCACGGGCTCTGAGGCCCAGAGCCGCCCACTACGGGCCTCTCAGGCCCGGGCCCGGAGCTACGAGAAGGGGTTCCGGAGTCAGCCAGACCTGCGCCGCGTCCCAGTCCTGCCCCTGCCAGGCTCGCTGCTCTCTCTCTGCTGGTCGGGGTGACCCAGCTCCTCCTCCAAGGGCTGCTGGGAGGGTGACGTGAGTTTATCACATCAAGCCAGCAGGACTCGGGCCCCAAGCTAGGGCTGTGTGTGTGTTATTATTACTCTTGTGTGTGTTATTATTACTGCTACATGTGTGCGTGTGTTATTACTCTTATGTGTGCGTTATTACTACTGTTACGTGGGTGCATGTATTATCATTACTCTTACTGCAGTTGGAGTTGCTAGAGGATCAGACACGTCAGCAGCACTCCCAGGCAGGGCGGCCATGCGCGGGGCATCTCCGCATCTGCTACAGTGACAGGCGAACGGAAAGACCAAGGGTCCCGCTTCCCTTTCGGCGACCACCCGGGAAAACGGAGCCCGAGAGTTTGCCCCGGAAATGCCACCTCTGGGCGCAAGGGCTTGACCTGCAAAGAACACTCCGCCTGGAGTCGCAGACCAGGGGCGGCGATAGGCCGGGGAAGAACCCAGGCAGCCTGAGTGCCTGGCGACCAGGGAGGGGCCATGGTGTCCAGCAGCCCTGCCTCCTGGGGGCAAGGGAGAGGGCTTCAGGGGCCGGCCTCCAGGACCTGAGGACAGTATGACCCAGCCTTGCTGCTGCCACTCCCCTTCCCGGAGCCCCATTTCCTGCCCCGGGCTGGGCTCCCTGCCCAGGAGAAGGGCAGCAGCCCCCAGCCTGCCTCGGTTCCCGGCTCACCTAGGTGGGTGGCCGAGGAGGGCAGGGCTCAGGGATTCAGAGGGCTGGTAAGGGGACTTGGGGCGAGCAGCGCAGGAAGGCTGAGCAAAGACACGGAGTGAAAGGGAGCAGATGGAGGCCCAGACACCTCGAACCCACTCTCAGACCGTCCCCAGACAGGGACAAGCAGGAGAGAGGGGTGGCCCACGCCACTGTGATCAGGGACCAGGGCTCACCTTGGGCCCCTCTGGCTTGTCAGGGCTCTTAATTTCTCTGAGCCTCAGGACCAAGGGTCCCTGCGGGGCAGTTCCCTGGGCAGATGATGCAAGGACAAGTGTCCTCAGGGGGCCAGGCCCCCGGCCCTGGACTGCAGCCTCTTCCCCTCAGGCGGCACTGGCTCCCGGGTTATGATGCCAGGCTGTCTAGCCCTTGGGGCAGAGCCGGGCCCCCGGTCTGGGGGCCAGGTCCCTCAGGGCCACCGCTCTTACTTCTTGCCTGTGCAAACAGGGAACCTGAGGACTGCATGGAGGAGGAGGCTTGTCCAAGCTCACGGGGCAAAGCAGCAATGGCTGCCTGGCCAGAGGGGCTGGTCACACACAGGTAAATGAGCATCAGCAGGACTCCCGCTCCCAAGGCCTCTGCTTCCTCCTGTGGGAGCCGCGGTTCTTACCCCTGCTCCTCCGAGGAGGAAACCGAGGCTCAGAGAGCGGATGCCTGGGCTGTGAGAAAGAGTCTCCAGGAGGAGGGAGGACCATGGTGGCCCAGCTTCTCTCCGGTGTTTGGCACGTGGGCGCACAGGGAGGGGTGGGGGCGGGTGAGTGGGGACTCCCTCTCCAGTGGCTAGGGCGCCACCTTGAACCTACGCAGGCCCTGGCTAAGACTCACCGTTCTCCTGGGCTTGGTGGCTGGCCTTCAGGCCATGGACAGGGAGTCAGGCGAGCTGGGGCCCTCTGCTCGAACCACGAGCCCTGCCTCCCAGAGGCTCCAGCCATGTGGTCCTCCTCTCTCTTGGTCCCCCCATGCCACAGAGGCCAGTGCCCACTGTCCGCCCAAAGGGACCATTCTGGCCTCCTCACTGTCCCCCGTCCTGCACACTTGCCCCTCAGGCTATTCTCCACTTAGCAGCAGGGGATCTTTCCAGGGACAGCCAGACCCGGCCAGCCCTGTCCGCTGGACCACGACCCAGCTCTGCC
The DNA here is from genome assembly GCA_004026765.1 of Micronycteris hirsuta. NCBI lineage: Eukaryota > Metazoa > Chordata > Mammalia > Chiroptera > Phyllostomidae > Micronycteris > Micronycteris hirsuta. Next base: position 35,809 of record PVJI01010752.1, on the reverse strand, counting down.
TGGCCCATCCAGCCCCGGAGAAGGGGCTGCAGCTGCCCCTTCGCCTGCAGCAGGGGCGGCAGGATCCGGGTCAGAGGACAGGGTGCAGGTGTGGAGGGGCCGAGGGGGATGCTCGGCACTGGCCCCTGCAGGTGTGTGGCGGGCAGGCCCGGGGAAGGGCTGGCTGCCTGGGCAAAGTTCCGGCGGTGGCTGGTGTCCTGTGTGGCCAGTCGGGGCTCATCCGGCCCAGCCAGAGACAACGGGGCTGAGGCCCATCCCCACTCTGGAGCGTGGTGAGGACGGAGGAGGTGACCTCACTCAGGCCGCGCCCTGATGACAGGAGGCTGGAGTCAGAGGTAGGCCGCTCCTCCGTCCCTGGGAGACCTGCGTGGGCTTGTTCTGTCTCAGAAGCCAGGGGGCTGTGTGGGTAGGCACAGGGCGAGGCCATGCGTGTGTCTCCGTCCTTCCCAGGACCGAGGCAGGGGACCCCAGCCCGACAGAGGAGGCAGGATGCGGGGGAGCCTCGCTGCACGCCTCACCCTGTGACACCCCTCTGCGCCGCGCTCTCCCTGTCTGCACGGCTGGGGGAGCAGGAGGGTTCTGAACACCCCTGGATTCAGGTCTGCGGGGCACTGGGAGTCGGATGGGATGACCCCCGCAGGCCTCTAGGGGGCAGTGAGAGGGCTGGGTCCAGGTGAGGCCCCGAAAACGCAGGGTAACCGTGTCAAAAGTCAGACCAGATGCCCCCCCCCCAAGCTACCCAGGCTCCTGGGGTGCCTGAGGTTACGTTGACATCCTCCCCCCAGACACACCTGGGTCCCCATCAGGCCCTCCAGCTTCGGCGAAGGGCTGCGTGCGGGGCCGCTGCTGCTGGCACACCTGCTCAGACGCGGAAGGCAGCCCAGTGCAGGCAGGGGCAGGGCAGGCCTGAGTGTGCTGGGCAGTGGCAGCGACCGGGCGGCCGGGAGGCCGGGGCCATCTCGGGCTCGCTGCCCGCTGCCTGCCCCCACCTGCCCCTTCACGAGGGATGGCTGTGTGCGCTCTGCGAGGCCCCCCCGCAGGCTCCAAGCAGGCCCGCCCTAAGGAAATGTTCCCATCTTTTGTGGTCTCCTCGTCACCTCCTGCAAGGTGACTGCTCCGCGGTGCTGCAAGCCCCTTCTTGTGTCCAGCTTAGTCACCGCTGCTGTGGCACCTGATTCATTTATCAGAGGACAAGGGAGGGCCCCCCCCCCCCCGCTACCCTGCCACCCAGCATGACATCACCAAGCTTCCCTCGGGCATGCGCCCACTCCTGGGCCAGCCCAGCCAGCGCCGGAAATGGCTGTGGCCTCAGCCAGAGGTGTCCTGGGCTGCACAGGGCCCGTGGGGGAACAGCAGAACCAGAAGGGGTAGGGTACAAGCTCCAAGACAACCACGAGCCAGATCAGAGGGACCCCGGAGAATAGGAGAATCGAGAGGCTGGGCCGCGGGGAAGAACAGCAGTCTGGAGTGGGCGTGGCCTGGCCCCAGGTCCGAGGGAGCCCCCGGCCCGAACCTGGCCCTCTGTTCCCATCGACGGGGCCACAGCGAGGCTCAGGGCTGAGGGGCAGATTTCTACAGAAAGGACACCGAGGGTCAGAGAGGCCACCCCGCCTGGCAAGGGCCCTGTGGGGGTGGCCTCACTCCTGAGGGCTGCCTCCCTCCATCCTGTGCTGGGGCACGCTGGCACTGCCAGGCACTGACTCAGCCCGCCCAGGTCCAGCCCCCCCACTAGCGCCCGAGGGCTTCCCCAGCCCTGGCCCAGGGCGGTGAGAGGGAACAAAGGCCCAGTCTCTGCCGGCCCAGCCTCCGCCCCTTTGCCCGCCCCTGGCACAGAAGGACCAGGGCCCTGAGGAAGCCCAAGAGCAAAAGTAGCCCAGGCTCCTTTGTCAACACTGCAAGCACCCCCCCCTCCTCCCCCGGGCCTGCTGGCCGCACAGTGGTCCCCCCTCTGAGTGGGAGGGGTGAGGTGCCTGCAACCACATGGCTCAGGCCCAGGCCCCTTTGCCCACAGCGTCTGCCCCCTACCCTCCTCCTGTGCTCAGAGGTGAGGCCGGTCTGGCCTGGGTGGCTCCAGGCAGAGGCGGGACAGGGACAGAGAAGGTAGAGCCTGGACAGCTCAACAGGCGAGTCCTGGGAAAGGGGTGGGGTGGCCCTCGCCCTTCCGGCCCTGCTTACTGACTTACCTGCCCCTCGAGGCCACTCCGGTGCTGGCCACGGGGAAAGGACCAAGTCACGTGAGAGGCAGAGACAAGGAAACTGAGTCAGCACCCACGCCTCCTAGCCCCTGACTGGGGTCACTCAATCCCACTACAGATGGAGGAGCCTCCATGTCCCCGTCTGTAACACAGGGCTGCCAGCCCCTGGGGGCCTCACAGCCCCAGTCCCTTCCCTGCTCCCTGCTCCCTGCCCCTCCCGGGGCTGGCAAGGAGCCCCCAGGGGGGCTGCATGGGCGCCAGCTCCCCTCGGGAGGCCCAGGCCTACCAGAAAGTGAACACAGAAAGCACTGGGTAGGTGCATGTGACTGGCCCCACCCGACAGAGACAGAAACGGGCTTGGGCCGAGGGGCCCGTTGGAGGCCACCTCGCTCTGAAGGAGCAAAGCAGGCTGACCAGGTTTCATGTCCCCCTGGTGTCCAGAGGCGGCAGGGGTGGGGCAGAGGGTGATAAAGTGCACCCCCGCCCACCCACAGGAGCAGTGAGAGAAAGGTCAGGTTCTTGGGGCTGCGGGGGACAGAGCGCTGCGGCCGGCACCCTGGGCCCAAGCCGGGCGATGTCTACGCAGCCAGCCTCCGGTGACTCCGGGTGAGCAGGGGCTCGGCCTCGGGACCTTGGTCCACGAAATCTCTCCAAGCTCCTTCTGTCCACCAATCAGCAAAGCGCACAGAGAAAGCCGATGGCCCGGCCGGGCACACCCGGGGGCCGGAGGAGTGCCCACACCAGCTTCGCCGAGAGGCGTGGTGGCCCCTCCAGGTTGTGGGCACCTCTGACCGGTCAAAGCAGGTGCCTGGCAGGCCCTGGGCACGGCCTCACACGGAACAGGCCGTGGGACGTGGGCCCCGGCGTCCCGGTCCCCCAGCCCTCGTTGGACACCACGACTCACTTTAAAGAAAAAATAATATTTATTTGCAATATAAACAAAGTCCCGTTGCTGGTCCGGGATATATATATGTATGTGTGTGTATATATACGCAGGGTCACAAATTTTCCTTCATAACATCATAAAGCAAAACTGGCCGCCCTCTTGGCATACTCTCGTTTACACAAAGCGGATGCATCTTTCTGGGTTTTTCTTTTTAAAAGTAAAAAAGAGAGAAAGAACCACGTACAGCACGGGAGCTTCTGTCGATTTCTCGGATGTGGCAAGACGTGGGTCTGCTGCCTTGAAGAATCCCTGAAAACAACCCCGTGAGGTAAGATGCAGCGGTGCCGAGCGCCGGCTTGCTCAGGGGCCCGGCCCGGCCCCCACAGTCCCGACAGCTGGTGGAACTGGGGCTGGAGAAGGAACGCAACTGGGGGAGGGAAACGGAATCCGTGGCTTTGTTCTGTGGGTGCTGGGGGTGGGCTGCGGGGTACAAGCCTCACACCCTCTCGCCAGTCCGTCCTCGCTCTCCGCGCCTGCCCCGGGGCCGCATGGGGATGACTCCTGGTGGCAGAAGGCATGGGCGACGGGAGCGCTGGGCAGGCTCCACTGGGACGAGGGGCCAGGAGTGGCAGCAGAACCAAAGGAACAGCCAGGGTGTGAGGGACAGAAACTTGGGAGGCGGGGCTGGGCCCCCAGCCCCTGAGCTGCCCCCAACACTGGGCCTCCACTCTCAGTCACGAACAAAGAGAAAGAGACAGAAGTAGTGGGTTTGTATAGAAAAGGGCCCAGGGCCCAGGCCCTCGAGGGGCTGAGCCCGAAGGCTAATGCTACTGCTTGACAGTCCCCTGCAGCCGCCAGCAGGACAGCTACAGGGCCTCCTGACTCCTGCCTGGGGGAGTCTGCAGGAGCCACTGGAGGGGACCAGGCAGGGCAGAGAATGCAAAGACTACTCGTCCGGCCCGCCTGGCACAATCTGCAGCTGTCACCATAGGCCGCTGTGGGCCGCGCCGGTGCCGGGACGGGAGAATGGGCACGACAGGGGTCCCATGAGGAGACGGCGCAGGCCACCCCTTTTCGAGGCCTGCTGCGGACAGAGGCTTCACACATGTGCAAAACGCATTTGGTCAAGATCAACACCGGGTTTGTCTTTTCCATTAAAAAAAGGAAACAAAAAAACCCCCACAGTAATTGCTTTTTGAAAAACAGAACTGAGAACACTTCTCTCTCTCGCAGGATCAAGAAAGGGATGAAATACTGGTTTATACAATCCACTGTTGCATGTAGCCTGAAAATAACACTTTTCATTAAAAAAAAAAAAAAAAAAAAAAAAAATCGAGAAGACCGTGACCACTGTCTGTGCTCTGGGGAGCTTGGATTCACCTGCCAAAAGGAAAAAGTAAACTCGGTCCGTGGATGTCTTTAAAAAAACGCCAAACTGGCTGGGCATCAGCAGGAAGGAGAGTCCTGGGGGCGGGACAAGCCCGTCTGACCCCTGCAGCCCCGGCTCTGCCTCCGGGAGTCCCGCACACAGCGCTGCACTGGCTGTGGGCTCCGCCCACCCCGATGGTGGGGCGGCACAGGCCATGTCCGGGTTCCTCCGGCCCCCTGCCCACCCGTGCCCCTGGCCTCACGTGGACTCCAGGGTGTTGAGTGGGAACAGGTTGTGGTTGGTGGGCGTGGAGAAGTAGAGCTGCTCGCTGGGGGTGCGGTTGTCACACGGGCTGCTCAGCCCCAGCGTCCGCTCGAAGTCCAGCAGTTGCCCCATGAAGTTGAAGTTGGGTGAGATGTTGGACTTTTTCCTCTTGACAAAGTCGTAGGCATCATTAAGTGACAGGTTCATCTTCTGCATCAGGTAGGCCACCGTGACCGTCACTGAGCGGCTGATGCCTGCCAGACAGTGCACCAGGACACCACACTTCTTGGAGCGTGCCTCATCTGAAACACACAGGCACAGGTCAGGGAGGCGCTGCCTCTGAAGGGCCACAGGCAGGGCTGGGACACAGAGGGTGGTGTGGTCACTGGCTGGTGCTGCCTGACTTCTGAGAGACCTGGGGAAGTTCCCCACGGGTGGGACAGCACCCTGGGGTGAAGGTCAAGAGCATGACCGTGGAGACCACACATTAGCGCCATCACTGGACATCCTTGTGCTTCAACTTGCTCATCTACAGAATGGGCCCTCTATTCGCAGAATCTTGTAAGAACCCGAGTGACAGTGACAGCTATGACCACTGCCAGTCCCGACACCGCTAGGTGGTGTGTGCCAGAGTGTCCCTGGCACCCTCTCAGGTCTGCACACAACTAGTAAGCTAACTTTATAAATGAGGAAACGGACCCAGAGGCCAAGTGACAAGCCCAAGGCCACACAGAGAGTCCTCCTCAGTCATGGCACCCACCACGACCAGCTCACGATGTAGGGGTGGGAGCTGAGCTTGTCCTCCTGGGGCACCCCATGGGCACCCCCTCCCCGAGGGAGCATGGCCCGGCCCTGCCCAGCGGTCCTGTGTGTTAGTCCCACTCCCGAGCATCCAGGCCCTGGAATGAGGGCCACACCGGGGCTGTCGCAAGTGGGGTGTGCTTCAGGGGGCCCACCCGCCCACTTACTAGCTCCCTTCGGTAGGCCCAGAGGCAGACCTGGTTCGGCCAACCCTGCCCCGACCCGCCCAGGCCCCCAGCCGCCCTCAGACTTCTGCCTCGCACACAGCGGAGCTCAGCAGCACGGTCAGGCCACCGAACACCTCCGTCTTGTCGTCTCTCCTTCCCTCTCGGCGCCGCAGCTGCGCGAGGGACACAGACTAACAAGAGGCAGCCCTGGGCCCTCCAGGTCCCCACCTCCCTGCCTGTGAGCCCCCCTGGGGAGCCAGGCATACAGCCGGCACTCAATTGGTGCACTCCTACACACTGACCCACGGGTTCTCAGATGGTCCCTTCTCTGGTGCTCACTGCCTATGCCTGGTAGAGCTTCCCCTCTGCATCCCCAGTGGAGGGTGCCCAGGACTTAGCATGCAGTAGGTGCTTAATCCAGACTCAGGGGCTAAGCAAGGAGAGACCAGCAGGGGAAGGCAGATGTTGTGGCTTCAAGTGGAACTGTGTGGTGTGACCTTGAGATCTGGGGCAGGAGAGGGTGGTGGAGACGAGCCCCCGGTGGTGACACATCAGGATAAGGCAACGCCTGGCCCCCAAACCCATTCCTGTGTGATCCAAAGCGAAACCGCTTCCGCGGGCTTTATTTTTAGCTCTCTCAGGGTGTGGCTGAGCAGTGGGGGGCTGGCGTTGGGTCTGGTCCCACTGCAGCCTGTGATGCGTGGGCCTCAAGTCCTTCACTTGCCAACTGGGGACTAATGTTCCCCCCACCCTTACACCCTGTTCTGCCCCCTCCTCAGGTGTAGAGGGATCTTCAAGAAGGATAAAGGCATCCCCAAGCCAGGCTCAGCCCCAGGGAATCCGGGACCTCCCTCCACTCCCCCTCTCACTGGGGGAAGAGTACAGCTACTGAAGGCAGTGCCGCGGCCCCCAGGGGTCAGGTCCTCCTGCTCAGGGCGGGGAAGCTCCTGGCAGCCCCGGCCCCAGCCCCTCCCCCAGGCCTCGACTTCCTTCCTTCCTTCCTTCCTCCCTCCCAGCCAGGCACCTAGTTTTGGTTCCCAGTAAGCGGATGAGGCAGTGAAGCCTCCCACTTCCTGTTATTAAAGCTAGCCCAGCCCAGCTGACACCAAAACGCCCTCCGAGGAACCGGCGGCCAGCAGGAGACTCTCCTGGCCACCGCCTCCCTGCCGTGGGAGGCTGGGCGGAAACACCAGGCTCAGAGAACCCACAGTCTCCATTCACCTTGTGCCCCTGCCCTGCCGCCTGGGTGAGAGGGGAGCCCAGGGAGGATGACCAGCCGCCCAAGAGCCTCCAGGTGGCTGAGGAGGAAGCAGGGGGATGGGGGAGGGGGGTCAGAGATAAGCCGGAGTCAGCTGAGGTGAGGTTGGAGGGGCTCAGAGGGCTCTAAGCCAAAGCGCAGAACACACTGCTCTGGGGAGGCCTTCCTCAGCCTCCCCCACACTCTCTGCACCCCCTGTGCTCCAAACAAGCGCCACCGGCTGCGGGGACCATCTGGGGCCCCACCGGGCACGACGGGGCCCTCACTCCAACGGCTGCCTGTTTTGAGTAGGCCTCTGGCTCCAGGCCACACTCCAGCCCCCTCAGGTATGCAGTAAAGCCCAAACAGGCACCGTGACAGCCCCATCCTGGAGAGACACGTGTGCTGAGGCGTGACACAGAGCCAGCGAGACCTGTGGGAGGTGTGGGAGCTGTGATTTTCCTCGCTTGCTCAGCCCCAAAGAGCAGAGCCAGAAAACCCCAAGCTGGACAGCAGAGGCTACGCCGTGCCCAGGACCCAGGGGGCTGACGGCTCAACCCGAGGGTCTCGGTGACTCACAGCAGGCGCGGGTACACCCATGGGCACATGCTAGCACACGCAGGGCGCACACAGGCCTCGACAGGCCCGGCGGTACCCAGTCAGGCGCGGACGACACCTGGAGTCCTGTACACACCTAGCCGCACCCGCTCCCCCGCCCGCCCAGAGCACAGCAGCACCTACCGATGAAGCTGATGGCCTCGGGGAAGAACTGGGAGAGGTTCTGGCTCCAGTGGTCAGAGATGGGGATCTGCTTGTAGGTGAACTCGCCGCCGTGCTCGAAGGCGTTCGGCAGGTTGGGCGTGACGTTGAGGATGTACTTGATGCCGTACTTGCCGAGCACGTCCAGGTTGGTGGAGTCCTTGGCGCAGCCGAGGTAGAGGTAGGGCAGGATCTGGACGGGGAAGGCCGGCTGGCTGGACGGCACGGGGCTGCCGTCGGACTCAGTGGCGCTGCTGGGCAGTTCCCGGTCGGACTCGCCGTCTGAGCAGTCGGAGCTGATGCGCAGGCCCCCCAGGCCCAGCACGGAGGTGGGCGGCGAGCTGCTTGGCGAGGACGAGCTGTCCACGCTGGTCTCGCAGTGCTCGGAGTACTCGGTCTGGAACTTGTTGAAACCACCTGTGGCCGGGGCAAGACAGGGCCTGGGTGAGGGGCTGCTGATGCCACTGGCCTATGCCCCCAGCCCAAACGGGCTGCCCCGGCCCAACGGTGGCCCTGGGTCCGCATGTAAAGCACCACGACAGTCAACGTGGGCCACGCCACATACATTACATGTGCGCCTTCTCCCGTTTTCTCCCCATCTATCCTATGACCCCACTTGACAGATGAGAAAACTGAGGCCCCAGGAGTTGAAGTCACATGCTTGGGCTCCATGTCATTACTCATGAGGCTTCAGGGCCCCAGCCATAGCACCACCCTTAGGGCGCTTGAGGACAGGCTCCAGCTTATCCCTCTGCCGCAGCTCCTTTGTGCGCCTGGCACCCACGGGTGCCCAATGATGGCTCAATGATAAAGGAAAGCAGACAATCCCATTGCAGGCCACCATCTGTGGGCTTGCAAACCTCTGTTCATGGATGAGACCGCAGAGGCCAGAGGTGTTCCTGGGTCAGAGGCAGAGAAGGCCTGGCATCCTGACTGGGCGTCTAGAGCTTGTCCCAGCGACCCCCACAACCACAGCCAGGGAGAGCAGAGTGACAGTGTTGGCTGGTCCTTTCCCCCAGCAGGGGCAGGTTCATAAAAGAGGTCCCAGATTCACCTCTCCACTTAGAACACAAGATCCGCCCTCCCCCCCAAGCCTTGGATTCACGGAATAGGAGGGCCACTGGGGGCTTTACAGGGACAAGAAATGGGAAATGCCTTGCAGCGAGACATGGGCCCTGCGCCCGAGGGTGCCGCAGGCCTCCCCTCCCCTCCCCTCCCCTCCCTGCCCGCCCCGCTGCCAGCGAGAGGCCATTTTGGAATGTTAATTGGAAACACCGGCTGCAGCCACTCGCGCCCCCCCACCCCAGTATTGCCTCCCCCTTCAGCAAGCTCTGGGCAGTAGGCTGGGGACAGGGGCCCGGGAAACCAGGACTGGAGCAAGGGATACTACTCACAGCCCCCGCCCAGATGCCTCCAAGAGGCGGTGATTCCCAACCAGGGAGATACATGCGGGAATGCTCAGTCCCCCAACCCAAACAGTCCCTATGCCCTGGAGGCAGGGGTGGTGCTGAGAAAGGATCCTGTCTGAACCCTGGACTTTCAGGGACATGCATTCCAGGCTGGAGGAGCTGGCCTTGGGTGCCCTGTTGCCTCTGGGGGGGGGGGGTTGTCCCAGTAGGGGCCCCTCCCTCCTCCGAGGGGCTCAGCTGGAAGCTGGGCGCTGCCATGGCACCAGCAACAGTTAAAAAGGAAAGCCCAGAAGGGAAAAAGTTTGTTCGGCCCTCTGGAATCGTACCCGGAAAGGGGTGCCGAAGAGGCCCCCGAACCAGGATAAACCGCTGGGGCAGGGCCCTCGGGAGGGGCGGATGTGGGCCGGGGGCGACGTGGCGCCTGCGGGACAGGTTGGGAGCGTGGACAGAAAGCGGCCTCCGGCAGGGGCATCGGAAGCCGCGGAGGATCCCTAATCCAGGACGGGGTCTCGGTGCTGCTCTCACCTTGGAGGTAGTAGGCCTGGCAGCCGTCGTCGCGCAGCTTTTGCAGGAGCAGGCCGAGCACCGAGGCGGGAGCGCCAGGCTCCGGCTGCCACTCGGCCGTGGCCTCGTCGTAAAGCAGCACGGTGGCCGCCTTGCAGCGCGTGGCGAAGCGCTCCTTGTCGGCGTGGTTAGGGATGATGGAGCGGATGGGTAGGTTGCCCTTGCGCAGGCGGCGCAGCATGAGGCCCGGGATGGCCAGGTTGATGGCCGTCTCGATGTGCGACGACTCGAAGAGCTCGTGCGGCCGGCAGTCGAGCAGCAGCAGGGACGCGCCGCCCCGCGCCTCCAGCTCCTCCTGCAGCCACTCGGCGCTCTTGCAAGGCATGGCCCCCGCACCCGTCGTTGCGCCTGCCCCGGTGCCCGCGCCGGACCCCGCACCGGGCTCCGACCCCGCCCCGGTGTCCCCAGCCGCCGACGTCCCCGAGGCCGACATGTGCGCCCGCGCTGGGGGGCCGCGGAGCTGGTTTTTCATGGGGAGTGCGGGTGGCCCGGGGCCGGGGCCGGGCAGCCCTGCCCAGGGACGGCGCCCCGGCCGCGCGGGCCCCAGCCGCGTCTCCGGGCACCCGCCTCCCGCCGAGCTGCGTACCCGCCGCCCCGGCCTCCCGGCCTCCGTCCCGCCCGGCCCTCCGCGCGCGCCGCGGCCTGACAGCCCCAATTAAACCGCGGCTCGGGCGGCCGCGCGCTGAGGCGTCCTCCGGGGGGCGGGGCTGCGGGGCCGGCGCCCGGGCTTAAAGGAGCCGCGCCTCCACCTCCCCTCCCCACGGGGTACGAGGGCGCGCTCCCGACCCCGCTTGCCCGCGCCCTCGCCCCGACTCGGCGCCGCTGCGGTCTCCCCTGGCCCGGAACTGGCTATGACCCGCCTAGAGGGCCGGGCCAAGACGCCCTCCCGGGTCTCCTATAACTTGCTCGCCCGACTCTAAGGGCGTTACAGGGGACGTTCTGAGCCTGACCTCCCGTCGCCACATTCATTAACAGAAGCAGAGTTCCCCGGGGACTGGGCGGTCACGCTGAGCCCACCTCCCCTCTTCCTGTCTGTCAACCCCATTCATTCATTTTCTCAGCGTGTTCATTCAACAAAGGGAAATTGACCGCTTACTACGTGCCAAGCACTGTGTTTAGGCGGTCACCGTTTCAGGTGACGGCAGAGTGCCTGGGACGGCTACAGGCTCCGAGACCTGCCAGAGGTCTCACCCCAGTTAGCCTGATCGGAAATCAGCACCTGGGCGACTGGCGGAGTTCGAAGGCCCAGGCCCGTGCCACCCACAGTGGGCAGGGGTGGAGAAATCCTGGAAAGGACCAGCCCTGGGAGGAGAGAGGGAGCTCTTTAAGAAAGCTTTCCAAGCTGGGTGGTGACAGGCGCGGAGTGAAGCGCCACGTGACCTTGCCACAGGGGCGGGAGGGCGGAGGAGCGCCCCTTTACAGTCAGCTCTCTTTCTCCTGCCTCCTTCCCAAAGCACCAATCAGCTTTCGCGGTAGGCGGGAGCGCGCCGAGCAGATGGCCAATCGAGAACGAAGAAGAGTGTGAAGGAGGGGCGGGGCTCGCCGCCGGTTCCACCCAGCGCGGGAATGGGCGGGGTCTCCGTCGCCGCTCGCTGGCGGTCGGGGCGGAGGAGGTGAATGGAGCCGCAGGTAGCGCTGGAACAAAGCGGCGCGACTCGAGCGGCGCGCTTGCGCAGGGCCTGCCGCGCTTTTCCTGCGAGTCTGGGAGCTAGCGGCTGGCCCCGGTGGTTGGTCTGGTCCGTCCCCCGCCGGGCAAAGGACCCCCACCTCCTTCGGGCTTACCCCTCCCAGTCTGCCCGAGGCTAGTCAGCTCACCAACACCTTACCTCCACCGTCGGCTGGAGAGAGAGGGGGCGGGGGCGGGGGCCCTGCAACACGGACGGCGGACGGCTTGAGCTTTCCGAGGACGCGAAGGCACGGAGAGGGGCGGCCCGGAGGAGTTCCGGTCCCCGCAGTGTTCCCTTCAAAGGATAGTCTACCTGAAGCGTTCCATCCCGGGCCACAGGGCTGGATCAGAAAGAAGCAGGGGTCTCTCCCTCGGTCACAGCCCCAGAAAGACCGCAGCATCGCAGTCGAAGGGGGGCTCATCGCCCAGGGCTGCCCTGGCGTTGCTGGGTAGAGCCTAGCTCCCTGGGGTCTGAGACCCGTGGAAGGAGCTTGCCGGGCCGAGGGGCCCAGACCCAGGGTCTGCACTGCTTCTTGCTGCCGTGCTCTGTGGTCCTCACTTCTCTGAGCCTCCGTGGCCCAGGTGCAAGAGAGTGCTGACCTGGACGGCCCCCAGCCAGTCCATCACAAACCTTGCCGTTCAGGAGGGGGCCTCTCCGAGGCCAGGCCCCTTGGCTGGCAGCCCAGGGGCTGGTTGTCAGGGAGGGAGGCAGCACTCAAAGAAGGGGCCTGAACAGTCCTGTGTGTGCCCCCCTGCCCCAGGGAGGGAGCCTGCTGGTCAGGGAATCCTTCCTCGGGAGCTGGCCACTGTTCTCACTAGTGGGGGCACAACTGAACCGGGAACCTCCCCTGCGCCCCACAGCCCCATCCCCCCCTGCATAGGAAGAACCCCCCACTTGGAGAGAGGAAAGGGTTTCCTGCCACCCTCAGGTGAGCTGGGGTGGCTCGCTGGTCTCCACCCTGCACTCAGCCTGGCCCCCATCACCTGGGGTCCTAAGTGGAGCCCTTCCGGAAGCCTTGAACAGCTAGACACAATGAGTAAAATGGACCATGGAGAGCCACCCTTAGGTGTGTGGGGCCAGGGGTTCGGGGGGCACGGAACCCTCTGGCCTGGAGTACTGCAGGAACTTGCCCATGGTCAGACAGCAAGAGGCTGGAGCCGTCCCTGCCCAGGGCCTTGTCCTGCAATGGTGAGCCTCCCTCCAGGACTCTGGACGAGGGAACCTAGGGCCCCACGGAGCCTTGGGGTCAAAGACACTCCCCCTTTTCAGGAATGTGGTCTTTCCTTCCCCGGGGTTCAGGCCCTCTCTCACCTGCAGCCCCCAGGAGAGGTGCCTGCTCAGCAGGCCCACTCTCCCGCCTGCCATCTCTGTCTCCTCCCAGCTCACCCAGGAGCCAGGCCCGGACCCAGAGGTGTGTTGGGAGCGTCGTTCCTTGTCTGCACATATCCAGCCCTGGAACCGCCAGAGAAGGGGCCGTCTGACCCTGCAGGGCGAGGCATAGCCGTGATGGTGGGACGTTTGATGTGGACCAAGCAGATGCAAACTGGACTGCACCCCCATGCATGTGTCTCCGTGGTTTAGTGACCCAGCAGCTGTGTCACGAGAATAGTTGAAGCATCTTAGAAGCAGACTTTCCTTTTCCCACTGGTGTCTGGGGACTTTTGAGAGATGGGCCACCATGTTTTGAGTGGCGTTCGCCCGAGGAGGAGGAGGGGAGGAGGGTTGGTCAGTTCCCTGACCTCCTGTCCTGAGAGGCTATTTCCCATCCCACTGTGAGTGCAGAGCAGGGGCTGGGGCAGGCCGTGCCCTGTGGCCAGGATGCCAGCCTCTCTGCCCGGGGCAGCTGCACCGTGCTGGGGGAGACGTGTCATCAGAGCCCTGCCCTGAGGCCCAGACCGGGGGTCACTCCTCCTGCTCCTGAACCTTGGGACACGGGCAGTACACACCCATACACACACGTGAGGACACACACAGTACAAAGACCTACCCGTCTATCCACAGGTGCTCTTGGACACATGTGGGTAACAAAAACACCCAGACACAGAGCTGCGCTTGAGGGCGGAAATGCACAGCACACACACACAGACCCTGTCCGTCTGGGCACTTGCCGCTGTCTCTGGAGGGGTGCCCACCTCGGGGTGGTTACTGACGGGTGGAAGCCATGTTCTCCTCCCCCAGCCCTCCTGGGCTCACCCTGCTCTATTAGCTGGTGTTGGGATCTCCGGGTGATAAGCTCTGGGTGGAATGCTGAGGGGCTGCCAGGTTCTGGGGGGTGGCAGTATGGTGTGGGGAAGCTGTTGCCTGGACCAGCTCCGGTGCCGGGGAGCCACGTGTCTGTTCATCCTCTCCATGCGCTGCCCAGGTGCATGGGGTGGAGGAGCAGGAAGACGGGGCCCTTCGGAGCAGGTGGCAGACAGGGTCACACCCAGGAACATCAGAGAGCAAGACCCAGCAGGACAGCAGCCAGGGCCCAGGAGGTCTGGGAACTTCCCACAGCTACCAGAGAAGGCAGAGGGGAGAGGAAAACAGCCTCCCCTCCACTGCCGTTCAGACCTCTCCTGAGCACCTGCCCTAGGCCAGGGAGTGTGTAGGGCAGTAGTGGGACCTCAGAGGGTGATAAGTCCGACATAATTCCTCCTTCCCCCAGCTCCCCACCCAGTAGCGGCAGCAGCCACTTGACCAACCTCCCCAGATGGGTTCCCTGTAGCCACTCTCCCAGCCACATACCCAGCCCCCTGTGGCCGGCCTAAAAATAGAAAATAGACATGGAAAACAGGGGACTAATGGTCACCACTCTTTGACACTTTGTCCCTGGCAGACATTACTAGTCAATCACAGCACTTTCTCGCTGAGCCAGGTCCTGGCTTCAAAACCCTTCTAAGCAGGCCTGACCAGTGACTGTGCTAGACAAGCGACATGAGACCTCAGGCCTCAGACCTGTTTGCTGTGGCCTCAGTTCATACCCAGACCAGCTGTGGCCTCTGTACCCCGCCCCAACCCCTAGCTCACTTCCAGCGGATCTTCTCCTGCCCCCTCCTCCTCGACCCAGACACAGCACTTCCTCATTCCCTGCCCCCACCCCTGAAGTCAGCTTCTCCCACCAGGAGGACTGCCCTGCCTGACCTCAGCAGAGTCGCTCCTTCTAATCCTCCCCCGGGGGGCCCCAAGTGCACCCTCTACCCACTTCAGGGCGGTTCAGCCTGCAGGGGTCTGGGGCGGGTCAACCAGGCCTTCCTTACCACCCACCCTCTCTCCATTCCAAGCTCCTGCTGGTACAGGTTCCCCTAAGAAGGATGGGGGAGCCCTGGCCAGGTAGTTCAGTTGGTTGGAGCATCATCCCAATATGTCAAGGTTGAGGGTTCAATCCCTGGTCAGGCACGTACAAGAGCCAACCAATGAATACATCAATATGTGGAATAGCAAATCCGTGTTTCCCCCTCTCTCAAATCAATAAATTTTAAAAACAAATTTAAAAGATAAATCCATCAATAAATAGGAGGGATGGAGGTCTGCCGGGTTGGTTGGCCAGGGCCAGCACGCCTTCCCGGCTCTGCTCAGGCCTGGCTCCGGACTGAGAGCAAGCGGGCCTGGCTTCTGTCCTGGCAGAAGGGTCACACCCTGCGCTGCCGTTTTCACATGCTCGGCCCAGCCCTCACCCCGGTTTCCCCCGTGAGGCGAGCAGAACAGGGCTTGTCTGCGCCACAGATGGGAAAGCTGAGGCCTGGGAAGGGAAATGTCTGTTCCGAGGGCCTGGCTCCACCCCAGCCGGTTACTCACTCACCCACTGGGCTGGGCTGAGTCATGGTGGCCCAGGTGATGGGAAGGAAACACATAAACACGAGTGAGTGGGAGGAGTGGTCTAGGGGAGGGTGGACGGCCCTGCCTGGGGCTGCCCGCCATGAACTTCCCACCAGAGGCTCTGGGCTGCCCAGGCTCAGTTCACGCTCCCTTCTTGTCCCCTGTCTGGGCTTTGCATCAGTCCTGGGAGGGCTGTCAACCCATTCGATGGGCAGGAAACTGAGGCCCATGGTTACAAATCAAGCTGTGGCAGGGGCCCAGACTTCTGCAGGAGGAGCCCCGGTAGCTGCTGTTCTACCAGCGGTTCCCATGTCTGTGGCAGCGGGGCCACCAACGTGGCGAAACACACCAGAGGCATGGGCGGCCACTCCCCCCTCATGAGGGGCCACTCCTGCGCAGCTTAGGTGCTGTCAAATGCCCTTTCTGTACCTGTGCACCCGGCCCTTCGCAGGACCCAGTTCCGGTCCATCCGTTCTCTGCCTGCCCCCAAGACCACCTCCCCGGCCTCCTTGCTGCTCACCGCTCCATTCAACAGTCCCCCACCCCCAACCGCAGCCCCGTGAATCGGGCCTGGCCCTCCCCTGCGACAAAGCCTCCCACCGTTCCAGCATGGAGTCCCCCTCTGTGGCCAGTGTGGCTGTTGGTGACCTGGCCCTGCCCCTGCCCCCGCCCCCAGCCCCGCCTTTCGGATGTCCTCCCTGCTCTCTCTTCAGGGTCTTTGCACACACTGGCTCCTCTTTCGGAACCCTCCTCTCCCAGCTCTCTCCTCTGCCTCTTCCACTTCCCCCAAACCCACTGTCCCCCAGAGCCAGAGTGGACACCTGGGAAGGGGCTGAGCTGGAACCGGAACCGGAACCGACCTTTTAGACTCCTGTAGTTAGCACGTGGTCAGCATGTGGCTTACACCAACCACCATGGGCTCTGCCTGCCTCAGGGGCGATTCCGGCAGCCTCCCACTATGCTCCCACCTGGGCCTCGCCTGCCCTGCATGGCCGGCCCACTCCAGCAGCGAGGTTCGCTGTTGCCAGATTGCTCCCACTGCGCCTTGTCCCGGCCCCAGGCGGTGGGTAGGCCACCAGTTTCTGGTTCAGCGAGGGTTCTCCTCCCCCGTCCAGGAGCCATTGATCCTCCCTGCTTAGAGGTCCCTGGAGGCCCGAGCAAGCCTGGGCTCCTGTCCTGTATACCACCACCCTGGAGGGGGCGCTGTACTGGGTGGGAGGCTCCAACAGGGCTGGGAGCCCCTTTAGCTGGCACTGAGGCATTGGAAGGCCAGGAGAGGCTGTTCGAGGCTCAGAGGGAGGTGGAGTGGAGGGAAGGATCCAGGTAAGCACAGGTGAGGGCCAGAGCCCTTTGCTCTCATATCCCCTCCCCAGAATATTTATCTGGGTGATGTCCCCTCCCTCTTAGGACACCGCAGGCCTTCTGGGAAGCACCCCATGAGCCCACACAGGGCTGAGGGACGGAAGGCAGGGCTTTGGGGGGACGCGGGTGTCCTTAGCTGCCTGCCTATCTGGCCACCAGATCACCCTTGGCCTCCTGCTCCAAGCTTCAGATCCTTCCGAGGCCACCTCTGCTGGGAAGGGACCTGAGGCCTGGTGGTTGGGGCAGGGGTCAGAGGCAGGAGGGCATCCCAGGCAGGCCTGCCCCGCCAGAGAAAATGCAGGGAGCCATGGTGGGGTCGGGAGAAGGGGACCCCGAGTTTGTCTTTGCCCAACCAGCCTACAGGTTGGGGGTTCAGGGAGCCAGCAGCGGCAGGCTCTGAACCGCACAGCCGGTCCAACCTGTGAGGCCAGGCAGGTGGAGGAAGGAGGCTGGGAATTCCTGGGGCGCCTGGCGGGCGGATGTGCCAGAGGCCTGGGCTGGCTCTGCTGCGGGGGGACCGAGAGGCGGGTGCTGGTAAGTCTCTCTGTAGCTGCCAGGCCTAATTGCCTCATTAGCTTCTGCCTGCTGCCCAGGCCTGTCTGATCCTCTCCCCATCGGCCCACACAGCTCTGTCTTTCAGGAATCCCTCCTACAAGGCATCGATGGTGACAGTGATGGTGACGGTAACGATGTGACCATGATGAGGCTGGGGAAGTGTCCTGGAAGCCGGCCGGCCTGGTCCAGGAATGAGGTTGCTAGATTGAGGCCTCAGCGCCCAGCCCCGTCGCAGGTGGTGGGCTCAGGGCCAGCCTACACGGGCTCAGCTGTTGGCACCTGCCTGGCACCGGACGGCTGGTGTTTCAGTTCCCAGGTAGGCGAGCCCAGTGGCAAGAAACAGTCTGGGGATCCTCCTCCCTGGCCCGGCCCCACCCAGCCCTAGTCCTGCCGTAGGGGCACATGCCCCAAGACCTGGGAGACTCATTCCCACAAAGAGAAGGGTCTCCTGGGAGAGAGAAGGGCTCCAATGACCTCTGAGTCTCAGGGCTTCCAGCAGCCCCCTAAGGTGGGGGCAGGGGGCCAGGGTCCAGGGTCCAGCTCTGCCTGCAGCCCCCGCCCCTTCCCCACCCCAGCCATGGCTTCTGCATTCTCCCATCAGGAGACAGCTCTGTCCTGACCCCCACCTCCCCATGGGACAGCCTCTGGCCTGTGCCCAAGGGGCGGAGCAGAGCCTGGGGCTGGTGGGGGTGAGGTGCGCCAGAGCCCCCCCTAGAAAGCTTCCCAGGAGCCTCCACAGCTTCCCCAGAAGCACCGGGCCCAGCCCACCAATGCAGGCTGGGGCACTGCCTGGAGTCCCCGGCCACAGCACCGCAGGAAATGGAGCCCCAGCAGGGTTGGGGACACAGTCTGCTGCCTGCTGCAGAACCAGGCAGTGCCTCAGCCTCCCCACCCAGAGTGGGGCAGCACTTTCTACCCACCTAACTCCCACGGTGCAGGGCAGCTGGCAGGGTCTGCACTGTAATTGGCAGGGGGAGGGGTTCTTTGGCCTAAGGAGCTGGGCACGGAGCCCCAACCACCCCCATGCTCTACTTGGCCTGGCACAGGCCAAGTGCTGACCACCTGCTGGGCACTGACCACCTGCTGGGAGCTGACCTGGGCACAGCGGGACAGTCCGCTGCAGCCCTCAGATGCCCAAGGTGTGAGCATGCCATGTGTGTTGGGACAGGGCATGGGTGAGATGTGGGGGGCAGGGGGGTGGAGATGGGGGAGCTTGACCTAGAGATTTGGCTCTGATACTGACTCAACCACCAGCCTCCCCTCTCGGGGGCTCAGTTTCCTCCTCTATAAAGTGGGTGCAGTGTATCATACAAGACTGCTTTGAGGCGGGAGGAAACACCCTGAGAGCTCAGCCCCCTTGTGCCCAGACCATGGGGAGAAGGCCGCGGGGGCAGGCGGTGACCCCACCCCATGGGAAAGCCACGGAGTGTGGGGGATGGAGACAGGAGACAGCTGCATTTCTGAATTTACAGCCACCCGTGGCCCTGTCCCGAGGCTCTCGTGGTGGGGGCAGTGACATGGACTCTCCTGACACCTGGGGCCTGTCTGTGCAGGCCCCATCCTGTGGGCAAGGCTCTGCCTCTGTGCCCACACCTGGCCACCCACCCACCTGCCCTCCCACGAGGTAGGGTAGGGAGGAAATCGGCCGCCTGGGCCCTGGCGCAGCTCAGGCACGGCTCCACCTCTCAGCCTTGGCCTCGCCAGCCCCTGCTGCCTCCTGCCCACTGTTCCTCAGCTGTCACCCTTTGCTCCCCACCCTCTGCTCAGACCCAGCCGGAGCAGCCCTGCTCCGACCTCGGCGGTCCTTTCCCAGGAGGGCGTTCCGGCCCATGCCTCCTGCCTCCTCGGGGCTCTCGCTGCAGAGCTGTCCAGAGTGGGCTCCGTGGACGCCAGGCCTGCCAGGGGCACCTCCAGGAAAAGGCTCCTGTGGCCAGATGCCTGGGAAGCGTGGCGAAGTCTGCGGCCCCAGCTGCCCCGCACAGGACTGTGTTCAAGGCCCTGACCAGACCTGCGGGCACACCGCTGGCTTTACTTTGTTCCCCTGGCCGTTCCCAGACTCTGGGGAGCGCAGCATCAGTCCCGCCCATGACTTCCACCACCAGCTCATCAAGGGAAAGAACAGCCTCACGTCGCCCAGTAGCTGTCCACACCACAGTCTCTTCTCTGCTTCTCGGTTCCAGGTGGGAAGCTGGGGGTCGTCGAGGTCGCGGCTCAGAGCCCCTCAGCCTTCTCGGGCACTCTGGGGGCCCTGAGGTCTGCTGTGCTGCCCCGGTGGGATCCGCAGCACTCCTGACCTGGCTCCTGCGGAGGCTGCCATGGCAGAGTGGGCCCAGGGAGCAGGCTGGGGAGGAGGGAGATGAGCCAGCGCCCGGCCGTGCACCCCCCCACTGACCTCAGCCAGCTCTTGGCCACGCTCAGCTGCACAGAGCCACACAGGGGCCAAACAGGGTGTCCCCCACCCCCGCACGGCTCTCCAAATGGGGGCTGTGGAGGGGCCCCTCCCCACGCCCAGGCCGGAGTTGGGTTACTAGCCCTGAGGGTCTCCTAATGAGTTCCACATGCTGCGATGCCTGCCTCGGAGAGGAAACGCGCCGGGGAGGGAGAGGGGCCTGTGTGGGGATTAGAAACACGCGTTCCGGAGGAAGCCAGGGAGAAGGAAGGGAGGGGAAAGGGCAGAGGCGGCAAGAGCTGGGGAAGACTTGTCCCCCCAGGCCCTGGCACCACCCCTCCCCCTCGAGGTTGATTCCAGGCTCCCAGGCCCCTGCAGAAGACCCCAGGCCAATGGTCTGCAGGGTGGGGGGCAGTGGTGGGAAAGACCCTTTAGAAGGCCTAGTCTTCTGCTTCAGACAGAAAAGCCCTAAATCCTTGGCCCCCACTCGGCTGGGGTTCTGAGCCATCAGGGGCCGGACTGAGCCTGGAGGGTGTGAGGGACTGGCCTGAGGAAGCCCCACCACAGCTGGCCAGCCAGCAGCGACATGCTCATTCAGGTCCCCACCCCACCAGAGATCCCTGGGTACAGCGAGGCCACTCATCCGGCCCGCTCGCACCCTCACCTTTGCCCCCCTCAGCTAGCAGGTGGGCAGGGAGGCCTGGCACGTGGGTTGGCCACCCCACCCTCCCTCCCTGTCCAGTGGAGGCTGTGCATGGGCACCGAGCTTGGCTGGGCAGCTGGAGGCCTCACCAGGGAAAGGCTGTGGGGGGCCATGCTGCCACCTGGGGAGGGGTGCTCGGTCGGGGAGCAGAGCCTGAGGGCCTCACAGGGCACACGGGACCCCCTTGCAGGAGCACTTGCTGAGCTGCAGGTTTGTAGCTGTCCGAGGGAGACCGGGCCTGGAGTGGGCCTTGGAGCCAGCCCTGTGCCCCCGCCTCCAGCCACCTCCCAGGTCACGTGTCGGAGCCCAGCAGGGACGAAGCCTACCCTTTGGTCCTTGTGCGATGTGTCTGACCAAATCTGCCTGCAGCCCCACGAGGACACTCTTGCTCTCCCTCCATGTCATGGGTCAGGAGGCCGAGGCATGAAGGGGGAAGCCAGAGCATCCCTGTCATCGGAATGGCTGGTGCAAAGGCCCTGGGGCCAGAATTTGCCTGGTGTGTCCAAGTAGTGATGAGGCGATGAGGCGGCTGGTGTGGCTGGAGGGGCATGAGGGGAGAGTGGCAGGTGACAGGAGATGGGGGTGGGGACAGGCAGAATCCAGGAGGAGGGCACCACAGTCCGTACTGGGAGGAGGCTGGGGGGCCACTGGGAGGTTCTGAGCAGGGAAGCTGTCTTACAAGTTTTCTTTTTACTGTTTGTCTTAATCTTACAGACTCAGGCTGCAATGGAGAACAGACCAGGCAGGCCCAGGGCCAAGCCGGGGTGGGTTGTGGGGGAGACCTGGCTCCTTGTGGGCACAGGCCCTGAGCTTCTGGGGGACATTGGAAGGGCCCTGCACCTGACCTGCCCCAGCCTGAGGCTCCCTTCCCTCACCAGAGGAGCCCACAGGGCTGAGGGTCTCCAAACCAGAGGCATGTGTCCCCAACGGGAGGGCTCGGGACATCTCAAAGGGCATGGGTGGCCTCACGGGGCCTTGCGAATGGCCCTATTCGAGCACACGCCAACTACTGGGGAGCTGGAGCCCACTCCAGAGCCAGGGCAACCCTGGAAGCAGAGGCCAGTGCCACAGCTCCAGCCAGCAAGCCCCTCGGCAGCGCTGGGACAGGGGACGGCCCAGGCCCACAGCAGGCAGCGCCTCGTTCCAGCGAGCAGCGCGCTGCTGGAGGGCCTGGGGGCCAGTGACGCTGCTTCTGCCCAGGGTCCAGGGGCTCCTGCGGGCCAGCCCAGGAGTGGCAGTCACGGCAGGGAGACGCTGGGCGCTGAGCTGGCTGGGCACGGGGGGCACACTGCCTTGGGGAGCAGCTGGTCAGCCTCCCACCCTGACCCTGGGCACTGGGGCCTGGCTTTGTGGTGGCTCTGGCCAGAGTCAGAGTTTGAGGGGCCAAGGGCAGAGGTGGGGTGGGGCACTGCAAGAGCTTCTGGGAAAGCAGGGTGGTTCTAGGCTCTAGAACCACCCGCCGGGGTGTCCGACTCATTGTCACCAGGGCCACAGCAGCCTTGTGGTTGCCTTCAAAGGGCCGAGTGTAACTTTAGGACTGTGTACATGTAACTGCTCCTTGCGCTGCCGCCGGGTAGAAACAAGGTGGAGGGCCGGGTTTGGCCCGTGGGCCTTGTGTTTGCCACCGGTGTTCTAGAGAGATCTGCCACGTCGAGGCGAGGTCCTGGGTGGAGGCTGGCCGGGGGAGGCCACCTGAGCGGAGCGCCTGTGCTCTGGGCCAGGCCCGAGGCCAGAGCGACAGGGACTAGGTCGACGTGGGCCAAGGTGCTCAGCGGCGTCGGCGGCTCCCGAGTTGTCCCGGTCCCCAGGCTGAGTGCAGGCACCCAGCTGGGGAAGGGTGGCGAGGGACAGGGGCCGAGACGCTCCGCACCGGCCTGGCACCTGCGGGCCAGGGCTCTGCCCACCAGGTACCCATGAACGGTGGCAGGGTCCCCCTTTCAGGAACACACACTTGTACCTGAAAGAAGCTTAGGGTCAAGAAGGGAGGCCATGAGGTCCCGTCCTGCCCAGGTTCCTTGTCCCAGTGTTCAGACCCCTCATGGGTGGGGGCCGGGGTTCCCACCACAGGAAGGGGTGTGGACGGCTGGCCGACCGGAAGCGGCCTCACGCAAAGTGAGAGCGCCCCGGCCTTGCTCTCTGGGTTCTCAGGAGGGTTTCCAGAAGCCTGGCTGCCTGGGGATGGGCTGGCACAGAGAGCTCCCTCGTGGCTTTTCCTGGGCGTCTCACTGTGAGCATGGCTGCGAGGGCCCCACGTCCAGAGCCTCCATGGGGCCCGGGAGGTGGGGGCGGGAGGAAGCCTCGAGGGAAGACTTCCCCCAAGGGAGTCTGGGCTGCCAGGCAATGGGACAAGGCCCTGTGTGGACCACGATGCTCACAGGAAGTGGGACGATGCCCTGGGACACTGGGCCAGCCTGCCCCCACCACCTCAGCGAGGTGGTTCCCTCGGCAGCTGGGGCAAGTGTGCTTGGCAAGAACCCCCAGGGGGTTCTGTCCCATTAAACGATCACACACCAATTAAGGCGGGAGTCATCAGGGGCCGTCCTGAGCAAGTCATTTAGGACGATGAGGTTAATGACAGGGAGCTGGGGCAACGGGGCCAGGATGACTCACCGTGCTCGCGCTGGCTCGGCAGGCAGGGTTTCCGGGATTCCGGGCAAGCACGCCCCCCACCCCAAGCCTGCAGCAGCCTCAGTAAGGAGGAGGAGGTGGGCTCAGAGCACTTGCTCCGTCAGGTGCAAGGGGGCTACCCCGAGCCCCTGCCTGCCGGCTCAACCCCTCCTCACCCTGGGATGCCCATGGCTGGGACCGCGGGATCGAGTGGCCATAACTGGCCACCTAAAATTTCACAGCCGAGGTGCCCTCGGACCAACAGCCCCCATCCCCATTGGCCCAGGGGCTGAGTTCCAGGAAGGGGGCCCACGAGACAAGGTGACTGGCGTGTGGTGGGGGTTCCCCTCTGGACAGTTTACACTGGGTGACTGGTGGGGTGTCCAGGCACAACCGCCGCCGCCGCCCGGCCCCTTCCCAATCCACGCCGTCAGCATCTTCGGAGACGAGCTCGCCCTGGGCCGCCAGCTCCCATCACCGGAGCCCCAAGTCCTGGGAGCTCCATCCCCAGGCCTGGCACCACCACAGGATGGCCTAGGGGTCTCGAGTCCAGAGAGCTAGCATGGGAGGGAACGACACAGCTGGCCCCTCAGGCTGTGTCCCCTCTGAGCAGACTTGGGGCCGCTCGGACTCTCCCTAAAAGCCTCCAGGGATGGGGGGCCATGACCTGCCACGGCAGCTGAAGGCCTCACCTACCAACTCAGACAGAGGCCCGCCAGCTCATCTGCACGCCGGTAGGGCCACGGCGAGGACCGCAGCAGGTCCGGGGGTCTCCAGAGCTGCTTGAGTCCGCAGCCTCACCCTCACCTACAGGTGTGGGGGGGACATGGGGCCCTGGTGCAGCACCTGGCTTGTAATCACCTGGAGGGGGCTTCTCACCACCACTTACCACAAGAATCTGAGGCCATGTCACCATGTGGAGGTCACAGAGAGGAACAAAGGCAGCGCCTGAGGCCTGACCCAGCCCGGGGGAGGCAGCTGGCCCGTTCTTTCACTTGTCAGGACCCAGCACAGGCGTTCGGCTCTGCTCCCACCTGGGAGCCGCAGAGGCCACGAACCTCATTAGTGACAGCTCCCGGGAAGTCCAAGTGCCCCCGGCCGGCAGGTGTGTGGGAGAACGGAGCCCTCCCCGGCTGGCTGGGCCCACGGCCAAATGCCGAAGGCTTGGACACCCAGACATGTGGAAAACACTTGCCTGGCTTTCCCACACGGGTGCGGAGGGAGGAGCTGATGGAAATGCAGGCGCCTGCAGGTCCCCGTGGGAGCTGGCTGGGGCCAGCCGGGAGGGGGAGGTGGTATGCAGGGTCTCTGGCCGTCCCCGCTGTCCCAGACCCACCAGGGGGTTCTGGGCCTCAGAGGGGATCCCGGCAGGGGCCTCCCAAGTGGCCATGTTCATTTTTGCTTCGTGAGTCCTGGGGAAGGGGGCTGATTAGGCCTCACTCAGAAGGAGCCATTTCTGTGACGGCCTCCATAAAATTTGTTTTAATGTTAAGATTCATTAGCCCTTGTGCACGCGGAGGAAGCCGCCAGGTCCCGCGTACAGCAGAGCCAGTGCTTGCTTCTGCACAACCCCGAGCCACGCAGGCCCACACAGGGGCTTCCGTCAGGGTCACAGAGAAGTCCCAGCTCAGCCTCCCAGGAGCAGCCCGTGTCTCGGCTGCGTGGCGAGTGAACTAAGGTGGCTCGGGGCTCCCTCCCCTGGGGGAGTTGGGGTCCCAGGCTCCTTAGGACTCCGAGGTGGCAAACGTTCTCAAGTGTCTTCACATTAAACCAGACGCGGTCCACTGTGCACGGACGGGCCGTGCCGAGAGGGCTTCCCGCGCCAGGCGGAGCGCCTCCAGGTGCAGACCGCAGGGCAGGCAGCACGGCACAGCCCCCAGCTCGGCGTGGACGCCATTCCCAGAGCTGAATCCCCCGTTTATTTGCCCGAGTCCCACAGGACCAACCCCGCCTGCCCGCCCCCCCAAATCGACCGAGTTCCTGATTTCTGCTCCCCCAATCACGGTGGTGTTCTCTGCATGATTAGCTGCTGGTTCTCCAGGCACTGCTTCAGCTTGTCCTCCGTCAGTGTCAGCCGCTGCTCCAGGATGGACACCGTCTGCAAACGACAGGTGCGCAGGCTCAGGAGGTGCAGGGGCCCCTCGTCTGTCCTGCTCCGCCCGCACTCCGAAGGCCAGCGGTCAGCTCTTCCCACCCAGGGCCCTGCCTGGCCCCATGTCTCTGGTGGCTATTGGGACAGCTCCTGCCTTCACATCCGCCCCCTGGGCTCTGGTGGCTGTTCTCAGGTGTCTGTGGGCCGGGGAAGACACAGTGAGGACAAGGTGGCCGCGGGTCCCACAGCCCTCGGTCGTTCCTGAGACAGCCGAGGCCAGAGTCCCCGTCCTGGCGGTCTGGCATTTGGACGGAGCTCTGGAGCAGAACCACTCCCACCCTGGGGCCAGGCTGCCCACGAACAGCTAGACACCACCAACCATTGTCACTCCAAAGGTGAGAGCATTGCACCCACAGAGGAAGGCACCCCACTGGGGTCCTCAGGGCCCCCGGCACAGGCCCTGCCCCTCCACACCGGGAGGCCTCGGAAGCCTCTGCAGTGCCCAGTCCAGTGAGGACCGCTGCAGGAACGTGCCACCTGGGGTCAGGCCCGAACTCCCCATCTCTGAGCGCATGTTACCCTTGGGAGCTGAGGACTTGCTGCCCAGAGGGGCTGGCCCACAGCCCCCAACCCGCCACACCCACCCTGACCCTTGCTGGCGGACAGCGGGGCTCACCGTTCCCTCCCTCACCAAGGTCCGGCTGAGCACCTATGCGGCCAGGCCCACACTGGGCACTGGGCGAGTCCGCTGGGGACAGGCCTCAGAAATGGGTCAGCTAAGGAACAAACTTCCTATGAATTCTCCCTATTTGCCTGCGGGCTTTCCCTGGAGGCTTTGCCACCTCCTCTGAGGGCTCCCTGGAGGCTCTTGGCCTCGGTCCAGTGGACAAGCACCTTTCCTTTCACGCACTGAGTGAAACAAGGAAGTCCCAGGGCAGGAGTCCCCACTGGGGCTGCTGGTCCCGCCTGCCGCTTGTGGAGGCTGCTCTTGCTGGCGGCCGGCCCCTCCGACTGAGCCGGCGGGGCCGCCGTGGCCCAGGCCGCAGCGCAGCACGGAGGCACTGCCTGTGGACTAGGAACCGCACCTTGAGGGGAAGAGCTGGGCCGAGACAGTCCCGCCCGCCCTGTGCTGGCCGCTGGCTGCTGGCCGAGGAGGGTCTGCATCTCGTAAAAGCGGCAGCGGAAACGGCCCCGGGCTGGCCCGCAGCAGTGTTCCTGGAAGTTTCCACTGGCTGCTGAGACGCTCACACCGAGCCAAGCGCCAAAACCACTCTTCACCCAGACTTTTTCTGACGGCCCCGGCCACCCGGCCACGGTGGGGGGGCATTTTCCTTCCCTGCCACCTCCTAAACTTTTCTCAGGGACCCACTCCCCAAACGCAGAGGCCGTGGGTGCGGGGCCACGTCAGCAGCAGGGGCGCCGCGCATTTCCCGAGGCCCCCGCTCAGTTCCGTGGGGCCCGTACTGCGGCGCAGTGGCAATACGGCTGTTACGTTTGTCAATATTAAATTCCTTTGAACGGAAAAACATCGCCTGCTTCCCACCTAGCCCCCAAACCGAGCATGCCAGCCCAGGTGGGGGCCCTTCTTTGGGAGGTTTAGGGGGTGCTTCACGGCATGTTGTAGACAAACAGGTATAAAAAAGCCCAGCAGCTCAGCAGAGCGGCCCCCTCCCTGCCGCCCTCAGGCTCCGCCCCTCCCCAGCCAGGCTTCTGGGTTTGGGCTCCACCTCTCCACCCCCCTCTGCCCCCAGCCCATTCTGCCAAGATGCTGGGTGGCAGCCACCACCAGGGATCCTGCCAACCAGACTCCCCCGAGGGCTGGAAGGACGGGCCAGGGAGAGGAGGATGCATTAGGATTTCTGTACATTAGCTCTGCATTCTCTGCTTCACAACTGTTCTTTATTTTTTTAAATCCTCACCCATTGCTTTTTAGAGAGAGAGGAAGGGGGGCAGGAAAGAGAGAGAAAGAAACACTTGTCGGTTGCCTTCTTGCAGGCACCCGGACAGGGGAATCGAACTTGCAACCCGTGTATGTGCCCTGCTGGGACTCAAACCCACGACCCTTTGGTCCATGGGATGACGCCCAGCCCGCTGCGCCGCACTGGCCGGGGCCAGAACTGTCCTTACCAACCCGCTCCAGCCCCAGCCTCACAGAGGACGGTGCGAAGCGAGTCCTGGAAATGCTGGGCTCTGAGCGCGCAGATCGACGTGCCTTCTCTCCACCTGGGAGAAGGGTCCCAGGACTGGGCAGGCTCAGGGCTGCTGGTGCCCAGCACGCCACCATGCTACCACATTGCCCGGCTGCTGGGGCCAGTGGGAGGAGGGAAGAGCATCCGGGAGAGATTCGGGCCACCAGGCATCCCCAGTAACGTCCTGTGGCCTTGTTCACAGTGGGACCTTCACCGAGAGGCCCAGAGCCACAGCCCCACACCATGTGCCGGCGCAGGGTGACCTGCGGCCTCAGCCTGCCTATGAGCCCTGGGCGGCAGGAAGGCGGGCGAGGAGCACCGTCGAGCCAGCGCCCCGAAGTCCTGAGCCCACATGCCCTGCCAGTCAGCTCACCTTCCTTCTACTCAAGGGCACATGAGAGCTGACCTTCCCAGCAGCCCCCTGACCCGCACAACCTCTTGCCTTACCCCGCCCACAGAAACAGGCCAGAGGTCCCAGCCTCTCAGGAAGGCCCCAAGGAGGGGCAGGCTGGTGACAGGTGCCAATGAAGGAAACGGCCCTGCCTGACGTGGGCTGACAAGTCTAGGGTCCTGGCCACAGGGCAGACCTGTCTGGGCAAGGTGGCCAGGAAAGAGGGCCTGTCCCCCAGGACCCAGGAGGGCCGCCTGCTCAGCCCTGCCTTCCAGCAGCCAGGCCTGGGCACCCTCATAGCTGGGCTGTGGGGCCCAGGCTTGAGCGCAGACCAGCGGGAGGACCCAGAGCTGGGCTCTGGGGGGCGCCCTAATGGTTCCGGACACTCTGCTCCAGGGGCCGCTCACGACTAGCTGAGTATCCTCAGCAGCCCTCAGGGTCGTGGCCTTCATCATCCCCACTTCAGTGAGGAAACCGAGGCACAGGGACACTGAGCTACTTGCCTGAAGTCACACAGCTTACATGTGACAAACATGGGCCGTGAACTCCAGTGGCCTGGCTTCAGAGTGTGGGGACCACGTGCCTCTGCTTTGTCCCATTGAGCACATGTAAGGACAGGTCTGGCGACTGCTTTGCCTCCACTCGCTCTGACCATGTGACCCCAGGAGACTGGCTTGTCCCCCTCACTCCATGCCAGGACAGGACGGGCCTGCATGGGCTCCGGACAGGGCAGCCTCGGTGCGAGGCCCTTCTGAGAGGGTCGGGCACAAGGTGGCGGGGGAAGGAGCCAGGGCTGGCAGCGCGGTGACCGTGCGTGGAACTCCCAGGGGTCTGCGGAAGGCCAGCTACAGCCCTGTGGGGCCTGGGATGGGGAACCCCGCTCCCACAATGTCTCCCATGCCCACCAGTGGCCCAGACTGGCCACTTCGGGTGCCCTGTGTGGGCGGAGCCTGGCCTCCACTCCTGACGTGTGCGCAGGGACTGTGTGCGTGGTGAGGACTCTGGTGCCTGTGGCGCTGTGAGGCCCAGTGGGTCTGCAGGGCCCACAGCAGCATGGCCAGGTCCAGGGCCCTGTCTGGACTCCGCGTGGGTCCAGGGCAGAGCTTGCGCAGGCAGGCAGAGGCAGGTGCTCCCTGAGGGGAGGAACGCCCTCGGAAGGGGTGTGACAGAATGAGGGGAGGCCCTGCTGGAGTGGGGCCCGGCCCCCACGGCCCGTCCGCTGTGCGTCGGTCGGCACCCTCCCTGGGCCAGCCGCCCTCTCTTCCGCGCCATCTCCCAGCCCCTCCTCCCCGAGTCCTTGCGGCCCGCCCCGCCTTGTACACCCACAGCACTCTCTCGGGCCTGGCCTCCTCTGGAGGGGGCTTGTCCTGCATCTTCTCATGCCCCCCCCCACCCGAGGTCTCACTTCTGCCTCCTTTTCAGGCCCCCCTCACCCCTCACTCTGTGTTTGGGGACAGGGTGTCGGTGCGGCCCACCTGCTCCCAGACTGGCAGGGGGGCCAGGGCCCTTGCTCACGAGGTCTCGTTAATATCTTTCTAAGGTTTTTAAAAAAACCCATGGCATCAAACTTGTTTCTGGTGCTAGTGAATTTTAAAAAATGCTTTTAAAGAAAATTCAAATGGTAAGTTAAATGTAAAAAAAAGAGAAGACAACGCAAGATGGGTCAGGGAAATGCATTCCAAGTACAAGCTACGGCAGGTACGAAGGCCCTGAGGCAGAGAACACGGCACACCCTTCGAAGTGCCAGGAGGCCAGAGAGGGAGGTGTGGAGCGGTTGGACAGGGGACAGTGTGGTGGCCACACAGGAGGTGGAAGAGGGGCTCAGGGCCTGTAGCCAAAAAGAGACGGAACGGGGAAGCCTTGCGCCCCTGGCACCGCCTCGCCAGACTCCCAGGTCTGAGCAGGTGAGCCAGGGAGGGGTGCTGCTGCAGGGGGGCCCCTTTGCCGTGTGCTGGCTCCCGAGGGAGGCCTGGGAGAACAGGTTTGGCCTGGGGCGGCATGGCTGCCTGGTCCTCCTGTCTGCAGTGAACGGAAGGGAGTGAACTGGCATTTCTGAGCAGACAGCGGGCCGCCCTCCAGGCCAGGCCCCTCCTCCCACAGGCTGACAGCCTCCCCCATGTGCCCCACGAGCAGACGCAGTGGGGCAACCGGAGCCACAGTTTCTACCAAGCCCCCGGGGCCAGAGCATGGCCACGGCCCGACGCCGTCCGCTCCCACGGTGGCCTCAGGCGGCAGAGAGGAGACTGGCCCTAGGGGCCTGCAGGCACTGACGGGGCTCACAGCCGGTTCTGTCTGCACTGGCTTCGGTCCTGTGCGCCAGAATTGAGAGAAAATACCATTTTGGAGGAAAGAGAGAACGAGGGTGAGCAGCCGGCTACTCTAGCTGCACCTCTCAGGTGTCAGGCCCGTTGCTCACAAAATGCTTCATTCAGCAGGCGCAGCTTCCCCCCCAGAGCCCCCTCCCACCCCATTCCAGATGTCTCTGGGCCCATGGCCCGCTCCCGCCAGGGCCCCATGCAGTGGCTGGGCCCCGCTCAGGTGGCACTGGGTCTGTGGACGGAATGCCCTCCTGGGCCTCCCAGGACACGGAAAAGGGGTGGCACTGAGGTGCCCAGGGTGGCTGGGCCAGTGGCAGACTGACGACGGAGGCAGAGGACCTCCTTCTGACCATGCACTGCCCCCAACGAGCACCCTGCCTGGGCTGGGGCACAGGGGCAAGGGGACCTAAAGCTGCCCTGGGTGGCAGCCTGGCGGGCAGTGGGGGGCCGGAGTGGCGGAGTCTGAATGGGGAAGATCAGGAGCAGGACACAAAGGCCCAAACGTTTGGGGTGCTGCCTGAGCAGGAGGCTGCGTGTGGGCAGGAACTCCGGCCCAGAGAAGCGTGTCCGGCAGAGGCAGCCCCCGAGCGGGAAGACGGGGAGCACAGCAGTGGCTGCTGGGGCGTGGCACAAACGCACGCTGTGGTCAGACCTGCACCCGAGACCCCCGGCCGCTGCCCGAGGTGTCTGCACAGGGCCAGGCAGGCCGTGCCGCCCCAGCAGGCTCCTCCGGCCCCGGGCGCCACCCTCTCAGTCCCCGTCCTTGCGCTTTGCCTTCCCAGCGATTCCGGGGCCCCTCGGCATTGCTTCTGCCAGGCCCCGTCCCACCAACACACCCAGGGCTCAGGCACTCCTGGGATGCCAAGGCCGCTGCCGCCTGTGACGGTGCTCTTCCTGCCCAAGCCCCACCCCCCGAAGCTTCACTCCAGCCCTCCGCCCACAAGAAGTCCTCCCGTCCCGGCCCCTGTGCTCAGGAACCTGTCCTCGTCTCCCAGCACATCACGGTTGCAGCACAGGGGTGGGTCCTTGGAAAACGCTGTCACCGTGCCCCTCGTCCCCACCTATGTCGTGCATGGTAAACTGCA
This sequence comes from Micronycteris hirsuta, assembly GCA_004026765.1. Classification (NCBI taxonomy): domain Eukaryota; kingdom Metazoa; phylum Chordata; class Mammalia; order Chiroptera; family Phyllostomidae; genus Micronycteris; species Micronycteris hirsuta. The sequence continues at coordinate 5,002 of PVJI01010752.1, read as the reverse complement.
GGTTCCAGAGCCGTAGAGCCTGGGTTCGAATCTCAACTTGACCACTGACCTGCTGATAGGCTCGGACACGTTATCTGACTCGGGGCTTCAGATTCCTCACCTGCACGTGGCATCTCTCGTAGAGACGCTACAATACTGTATCAACAGCCAATATTTTTGTGGCCCAGCTGAGCATAGAAGTGGACTGCCGGCAATCAGTTCCCCCAGCTCTTACCTCCACGGGGGCCAGGTATGAGTTGGGCTCTTGGGGGAGCTGTGGGCACTGGGGGGTGGTGCTTGATGAGGCCTAAACAAGCCAGCCTGGGGTCAGGTCCGGGGGGTTTCAGCCACTGGGGCAGGTGGTGGTCTGGTTGCTCCTCCTGTGAGGGAAGTGTTCCTTCTACTCACTCCCAGCCTGCGGTTGATGTGGGCTCCTATGATTCCCCAGGGGGCTGGAGTGCCTTAGTCCCCTGACCCCCAACACAGGAGCCAGGTTACTGGGGAACAGAGGGTCCCAGCTGCCCTGGGTCTCAAGGAGAAGGCACAGTCATCCAGCCAGGTCACTGGGGCACCAGAGCCAGGCTGCGGGCAACCTCCTGGGGTTGGCCACTGGCTCAGCGCCTGCCTCGGCTTTTCCACACAGACCGTCGGACTTGCCTCTGGTTTCATTGCAAAGATGGAAAAATGTGGAATTAATCTCCCCTGTAGCGTGGTCTGACTTCACTCAGACTCTAAAGATCTAAAACAGATGCAACCGAAGTGGCTCTCCGCTGTGGGCCTGGTGAGCTACCAAAGCAGAGGGGTGCTGGGCCCAGCGCCTGCCCGGCTCTGCCCTGTCTCCTGCCACTCCAGCTCTGCCTCTCACTGTCTGCGTGCGTGCGTGCTTGTCTGTGAGTGTTCCCGCACGCACGCGTCCCCACGTGCAGGGCTGGCTGGCCTTCCCGCATCGAGGCCCTGTGTCAGCCCTGGCCTGTGTCCAGACTGACGGCTCCAGCCCTCGGAGCAGCCTCCCGACACTGCATGGGTGCCCGAACCACGACGATGGGGGTTTTGCCTGTTCCTGCTCACCCTGGCCTCCTGCTTCCGGACACAGCCCCTGGCCCGTGAGAGCAGCACACTGAGCCCGAAGGGACACGTGCCGTGAGCACTGGGAAAGCAGAGCGCAGGCCTGCGCCAGCCAGCCCAGGCTCCTAAAGGCAGCCTCCGTCTGCAATGCTCCCCCAGCCTGGGCCTTGGGTCTGGTGGGCTTGAGGGGACAGAGGGAAGGGAGGCGAGGGTGGGCAGGCTGGAGGGGCCCACCGGCTGGCTTGGGAGGGAGGAAACCTCCCGGCCTCAGCGGGAAGTCGGGGTGCACCCCTTCCCACCTTTCATCCTGATTTGATGAGGACTAAAAGCTCCGTGTCCTCAACTTCCGAGGGGAAGGGGCAGAGACTCCCTCCTGCGCTGAGTCTACCCCGTTAACCTGCCCAGGATCACACACATGGCCGAGGCACAGAAAACCCGAGTTTCTAGAGCAGCTCCTCCAGTCCCTCTGGCCCAGCGACGGCCTGTTCAACAGCCCTCTCACCCCCAGCCTGCTGCAGACACACAGTGAGCGTCTGCTCTGGGCCCGCAGCCCAACTGCATGCTGTTCCGCACTGTCCAGGGAGCCAGGGCCTCTCTGCCGCCTGCGCCCCCACCCTCCCCCGCCCCGCCCCGCCCCGCCCCGCTGAGGCCCCGCTATCTGCGGGAAGTACGTGAAACACAGCTTTCCGTCGCTGGATCAGCTGCGGGACTGAGGAACCCTGGCTGATTTACTTTCCTTGTGGTTTTACAGCAACTCCTTTTACACAAACATGGGCTTTTCCACATTGCCCCCAAAGGAGAAGCAATAAAAAGTGAGTTCTCTCGCCACCACCCAGAAAACCGGATGCTCCTGGGACCCATGGGGCGCTCACCCCCCGCACCAGATGGGGGGCCTGAGCCACACACTCCACCGACACTGGCCTGCATCCAAGCTCTGCCCTTCGCCAGCCCCGGGCAGCCCCAGGGAAGCTGGGTGCCCGACAGGGACAGGCCGCAGGTGCCAAGGGCTGGTCACTGCTCAGCCACAGGCCCTGCTGTGCTCCAACCCCAAGGGCCGAGCACGGGGCAGGGACCTTGGCCTTGGCTACCTTCTGTGCCCCATTTCTGCAAAGGCTGACTTGTCCAACACCCCGTGTGAAGGAACTAACTTACCAAGGCCTGAGGTCACACGGCAGTCCCACGTCAGGAGGGGCGGCTCCCTAGCTCACTGGAGGCCTGGCGGCCTCAGGCTGCCGCCCCGCCAACAGGGCCCACTCAGGGACTGAGACGGGCTCATGGGCTCCCTGGCCCAGAGCAGCACCCGCCTCTCATCGCGGCCAGCGTCTGGGCTCACTGGCTCACCAGCTGGGCCCAGACGCTCCCCAAACGACAAGTCCTGCTGAGTTTGAAGCTTCATTCTGCCTTTTCTCCATCCAGCCCTGACCGCTGCGGGTGCAGTTGGGGCCCAAGGGCAGCTGCCCCAGCCCTCCTCCAGCAGGGCCTCCTCTGGGACGGTGCCCAGGGGCCACAGGCCAGCTGTGCCAGTCAATGGCAGAGCCACAGGCCCATTTGGGGCTGCCCATCCCAACCACAACACGCACGTGGGCCCCTCCTCGTGGTCTGGGCTCAACTCTCCCTTGGAGGGCACTGGGGTCCCCAGAAAAGTGAGAGCAAACCTCCCGAGTCCCCTTCGTCCCTCCTCCCAGAGGGAGGCCCTGCTCCCCTCCCCGCTCCAGGCCTGCCGGGCCTCGCAGGAAAGCCCACCCAACCTCGGCCACTCCTGGGCCCCAGAGGAACCGCAGCCACCCCGAGCCCATCTGGCCGACGGCGGCCCGCTGTCTGCAGCTTGTCTGGGAGGGGCGCTTTCTGTCAGCCACAGACGGATGGGCGACGGGGCTCCCGCCGGCCCCGTGCTGGGACACACATGATCTGGCCTGGTCCCGGGGAGACGCAGCCTGCCTGTGCCCTGTGTGTGCAGGGCCCGGGGAGCCGGTGGGTGAACCGCCCACGAGGGCGGCAGGCCTGGGGAAGGGCCAAGGCCCAGCCCCTCCGCAGCCGCTGCGGGCAGACCCCCGAGTGTCTCTGGCACAGACCAGAGGATGTCGCATCCCTGACCCCAGGAAGCAGCCTCTCGGCGGAGGAAACAAGTCTCTCGTCACCCAACCCCGTGGCAGGAGCTCGGGCTGTGGAGCTTGACTCTGGCCCAAGGGCAGCCCCTGACCACCCGTGACTCGAGAGAGGCCGGCCCGGCGGCTGCGTGTGCTGACGTGGGGGTGGGGCACGCTGGTGACGGGCTCGGAGCTTCCCCACAAGTGCAGGCGGGCACGCCTGGGAGGACGCCCCGGGGAGAGACACCACGGACCCCCGAGGTGGTCAGGCAGCTCGGCACCCCTTCCCCGCCAGCGTGGGACTACACCTCACCCGCGCAGCCCATCAGAGAGGGGGCAGGCAGGACCCTGCGGTGGGGGGCGTCGGGGCGTCTCAGAGAAGATGAGCCCTCCTCTCCGACCCCCCACAGCAAATAGGCGAAACCCCTCGGCCTCACTGAGCGGGCGGCGCAGTCACCACAGCCTGTGTGGGCGATCAGCGCCGGCGCCAGAGACCCATGGCGGCAGGGCTGGGGGCTCGCCTGCCCCCCACTCCGCACACGGCCAGTCTGGAGCCCGGCGCCCCCCCGCCCCGTGAGTCACGGAACCTGAACGTGACGACACAGCAGCGCTGCGGCCGGCCGGAACCGTGGGGGCCATAAAAACCAGTTGGAGCAGGAATGCCACGGCTCGTTCCTTAGAAAAAGCAGCAAGATGTGAAACTGGAGCCAGAAGTGGCTTTGTTGTGGATTTCCGAGGCCAAACCACCCAGCTGCTTGGCAGCCCAGGCCCTGCCAGCAGCCTGCCCTGCTCCCGGCCGTTCCTGTCCCTGAGCCCTGGCCGGGCCGTAGGGAAGGACTGGGCCTCCCAGATCGCCCAAACCTCTGCTCCTCAGGAGTCTGGGGGCAGCGGAGGGAGCTGGGCCGGAGGACCCCAGCTGTGGGGGACAGCCCCTCCCTGATTACTAGTGGGTTTTCCAGCTTCTGGCAAAGGGACCCCCACAAGAACATGAAGGGAAACGTCAGGGCCTCTGTCCGGGCACCCACTGAATGCTCATCACCAAGCGGGCAGACCTGGCAGCCACAGGGACCTCGTGGGGGCGGGAGAGGAAGCTCGAGGGAAGCAGGCCCAGAGGGAGTCCCAGCCCCGCCATGGGGCAGACAAGTGGGCTATCCTCAGGCCTCCCTCTGTGGAGGAGGTCACCCAGCTGGGCCCAGGTCCACACAGGCGGGAGCAGGCAAGGCCAGGCCAGAGCAGCTGAGGTTTCTGACTCCTGGTCCGGGTTTTTCTCTGCACCCCGTGAGCCTCGGGGGTCGACCACCTTGGCCAGGAAGAGAGCAGGACAGGCCCAGCAGGTCAGGGACCCAGGGACCACAGCACAGGTGTGCGTTCTCTCCAGGGAGCAGGGGACACGGGCTTAGGACAGGCTCTGAGAGGAAGCAGGGGGCATGCCCGTGATACACAGCCCCCACCCCTGTGGCCTCCGCCCTAGGAGCTCCTGAGAACCCCACGAAGGGTTGCGAGGGACAGAATGTCTCCCCAAGGAAAACCTAGACTCCACCGTCAGGAAACACAGCCACTACAGTAACGCAATCCAAAGGACGGCCGCCACGGCGAACACGTCTCTCTGAAGGGCTCCTATCTTGGCCCGATACCTGGGTCTGGGTTCATGGCTCCCGCCTAATGGGCCATGACCTCCCCAATTTCGACAGTCCCACATGGACTCCCGTCACCTCCTGGGCCAGACTCCTTCCTGGGCCTGGGGGCGGCCTCCTTCTCGCCCTGCATCTGCCGCCAGCCAGACCACCAGCACCTTGCTGGCGCTCACAGTGGCCCGGGCCTCGCAGCCAGCACTTACAGGGGCCTGTGGGGAGCCCGCTCCTGCCACTGCC